>JBDFRD010080065.1:0-13832 GCA_039654405.1 Bullina lineata
TTCAACAAAACAACACCCCCCCCCCCCCCCCCCCCTTTTTTTTTTTTTTTCCTTCCCGAAAAAAACAAAACAAAACAAAAAAACAGAAGCAACAAAAGATTAAGAAATATTACATATGGCTTTCCAAAGTTTTCCAAGTTTCACATTAAAATACAAGTATCAAAACAAACATCTTCTAGGACAACAGAAGCAATGCACAACAGCTATTCTATCCATAAATTAGAGAAAAGTGTTTAAAATTCAACATCCACAGTGTCCACTGTTAAATTTAAACAAAATAAACCAAGAGGTAGAAACCCGTAAGCTACAATGAGAGCAGAGTGAAAGGCAGGTAATGCGGCAGTATTAATTTATGAACAAAATAGATCTACTTCTTAGAACTCTGTTCTCCAATGAGAGTAAGTAACATCTTGCGGTAATCACCAGAGGTGTCGTCCTGGAAAAAAAAAGGATACAGCACATCATAAGGAATGGTGCAAAAAACATAATGTTAAAGTTAACCAGTTTTGGTGATGCAATTTCAACTATGTAGGTGCCATATTGTTGTTGAAATGTCCCAAAATTTCAGATTTCTGGATGTGCATTTTTCTTCATGACCATTTTTATTTTGGAGTTGTTATTTTCATGTGTATTTTGTGTAATATTTCTTTTTTTGTAAAAGCTTCCATATAAAATGCAAACTATTTAGGCACAATTCATCAACTGTAGACAATCAAACTAAAACTGAAACTAGTATAAAATTAAAACTCATTTTGACAATATACTAAATGCACTTGCATGAAATGGACATGTGGAATTTAAAAACAAAATATACAAAACAAAAAATTATCTGTTTCCAATTCAAGTAAAAGAATGATCTGATACTTGGATTGCAAAAGCTAAGAAACTTACTCATAAATGGGAAGTTGCATTACTGTTTAAACGTTGAACAGCTCAGAGATTTATATAACATAAACTGACAAATTAAAAGCCTTTAATTAAAAGTATTTTTACATTACAATCATAAGTTGAGAGTCACACTCTTAACTAAGAGGTAGTCCTGATTACAGGACTGGTATTTCTCAACTGCCTGACTTTTTCTTACATAGCTGTATGTCCCATTGGCATCCCAAAACCCAGCATGTAGCTACATACCAGTTTGATATAAACTGATAGATTTCCATTACGATAATGGGAAAAGGTATATCAAAACATGAAAGTGAACAAATCACATTATCAAAAGCAATAAAATCTGATTTTTCTGCCTAAAGTATTTTTAAAGGCTCATACCAAGTTTAAGTCTGAATGTTGAAAGTTTCACAGCTTACCACATTTCAAATTAATTGTTGTCAATCATCAAAAGAACAGTTTGATGCTGAAATGACAAACTCTCTTCGCTTAATTAACCTACTGGAAAAACAACACAATATTTTTTATTATAAATACTCTGACCCACATTTTAGTTACATCGTTTTTCAAACCTGCATAAGGATCTTCATTGACACTTTGATCAATTAGTCTAAGCACAGGGTAATAAGCACTTGTTTACTTACAGTGATGAACATGGCAAGTGTTTGTTTGTAAGCTTTCTGGAACTCTTCCTTGATTTGTACCATGTCTACCTCACAGCGAGAGGCGACTACTCGCACGAGGGTGTCATCATCCGTACCTAGGCCCTTCATGGCTTTGTGCAGCTGCTGGGCAAAGTAGGCAGATTTGCCACGGATAACCCGCACTGATGGAAGGAAAAAAACACATTATATTACCGTACAAGAAAAAATATAAATAAATTTTTTGTTTAAAAAAACTAAGTGACAAACAACACATAATAATGTAGTAATTGCCACCTTATGCATGCTTTACATGCAACACTTTGACAAATTATTGTACTCGGTTTCCCTGTAACAAAAGAAAATAAACACAATCTTGTAATGGAACTCTCATTACAGATAACTTTTGAAGAGTTTAGAGACACAATTTCTCAGACAAGTAAATCACTCTACCATGTTGCACCAAAGTATGAAAGATATCACCTTTGTTCTTAGTAAAACTGCACAAATGAATACACTTCCCAGTGCAAACTTCCTTCATTTCTTACTTCTGTCTCTCGTTTCCCCCTCCTCCATTGTCTCCTGTATTTTACTCTGTGTATCTACTCTGCTCCCTCTTATTTCTTTCAAATCGGCTTAGACATTCTCCTCCTTTCCTCTCACCTATAGCCAGCATACTGTCCCTTATGTCTCCACTCATCTCGGACTTGATGCTGTCCTCAATGTCCTTGTTAGCCAGCTTGGCATACTCCTGGAAGGTGGCTCTCAGTTGTGGGTAACTGCGAGCAACTAGGATGGTGTGGAAACGAGACTCATCTGTTCCCCATTTTTTCTCTCCAGCTTCATGAAGAGCCTGCAAGAGAAACCCAGTGCATTACTTTCATAGTGCTCAAGTTAAAACATTTTTTTCTTTATTTAAATGAACGGATTCATTAAAAAAAATTTAAACACTAAACATGAAGCCATAAGAAGCTCCTGAAAGGATAAACCACTTCTGAAAAATTAGTGAAAGTAATCCGAACTCAAAACTTATTGAAGGTATTCCTTAGTGGATATATGCTGTAATCTAAGATGTTAAGTATAGAACCCTCAGTGTTTGAGAACATAGTAGGCTTGAGTCACTCTACAAATATAGTCAGTCCCTTTTACTCAAAATCCATAATTATTACCTGTTTGAAATATATGTTTGTATTCATTTCTAACCATATGATGAAACACTACCATCTCCACGAAACTGAATGAAATAGAATACAGCTGCAGTTTATAGAATTATTTTTTTTTTAACAAACAAATCCTTGAAAGAATATTTCAGAACAGTGACAATAAAAGTTTCAAACTTATTTGTTGTCACACTCTGAATTCTTCTGAAACATCATTCTAATCCAACGCTCAACTCATGACACCTTGCAAAAGCTTTCAGTCTTGGGCCACTCCTATGTATGAAGGCTTTGGCTAGTTCAAATTTTGATATAATTCTCCTTTAACTTCCAGCATTTTCTTTTATAAAGACTCGTTTCATCTCCACCTTACTTTATAGAATGTTTTTTTTGTTACATCATATTACCTTCTAAGTGTAAACTTTCAAACTCCTTTCAATATTTTGTTCATCAATAGGCTGATGTATCTACTTGTGTGCTACTTTGTGTCACAAAGGCCACCACCCCTAAAGCTTAGAACTGCATTACCTGTGCATCCTGTTTAGCTTTGTTCCTGTCAAACTCGGTGCCCTCTGGCCGGTTCGCCTGTAGACATCCAACTAGAAGTCTCTTGAAATGACCAGATGTGTCACCAACGACGTCAGCCTCCAGCTCCTTGTTGTACTCTGTGAGAAAAGACAAATGTGTATAAAAAGGTAAACCGATTTACATGTTATTTGATCATCTGACTAAGACAAAAACGAGAAAACAATGAAATAAAAGATTTCTTATTTTAATTATGTCGAGTGTTGGCAAATATTTAATATTATTTGTACTCTACTGTTCGAACAAAGTGACAATCACAATAAAAATTCACTTTTTTTGTATTTACTCTACTGTTCGTAAAAATATTTTATATAATTAACAGTTATGACAATGAGCATAGATAGATCGAACCAAAATATTTTTTTTAAATCCTAAATGATGAGAAATTACATTTTGAGGATAAAAAAGCATATTTTAAAATAAAAATAAATAAATATTATTTAGATGAATACTTAGGTTTTAAAGGTTGGCGGAAAACCATAAGCTATAGAAAGAAAATATAAGTCACAAAGATGTAATTTATTGTGTAAGGTGAAAAAATTAAGTAAACTGCCCATTACTCAATAAAATAAGTGAAAATCTTGAAACCATCACTTAGGAAGAAAGGAAGTCATGACTTGCACTAAAAATGAGCAATGACAGAAGGCAACAGCACTGCCTGGCCAAAAGACACTGAATAGATTAGCAAAAATTCACTCTTTGATCAGCACAACACTAGACAGGAAAAAAAACTGCTTTGTGCAAAAAACATAACGAATGGTTGTACTTCACTTACTAGCTTTATAAGATGCTTTAATGTTATTCAGCTGTTCATTAGTACGGGAACATATAATTTCCACTAAGACTGTTTCGTCTGTTCCAAGACCCTGTGGAAATATGTATAAATCAACATAACATGTTTGGAATAAACTGAACTTGAAGAAGAACCAATAAATTCATTCAGCAGCCTAAAACTCACAAAGAATGAAATCAATGCTAGCTATAAGAATTCAACTAAAATGTACAGATTGGAGTTATCAATAATGTGAATGGCTCATCCACTTAACTTGCCCAAAGGAAATATTTTTCAGTTAACATCTGAAAACCTCCCTAGGTGTGAAGTTTGTTTTCCATTGTCCATGTATCAGATTTTTCTTTTATAACATGTTTGTCCCTGGTAAACATTTCAGAGATCGTATTGCTGCTCAATAATCATGACATTGCTTTGATTTGCAAATGTCTAAAATAACAAAAGATAAAAACAGCATTACCTTTATTGCCTTGTTCAGCTGCTTAGCATCAAAGTCAGAAGGTCCAAGAAGCATCTCTACACACAATGTTTTGAAGTTTCCACTCAGCTCACCTGACAATTCACTACCCAGATCCTTTATGGAGTAGAAATGAAGAAATTTCAGAGAACAAAACTATGACAGCTTCCTTTTCATTGTTTTAGTCTACTTTGCTTGGCCTTAAAGCAGGTGACAAAAATGTTTTCATCCAATCACAGAAGCTTCATTAACTTTATATTTTAAATCATTGATCTCAAATAAAATTGTTCTTCATCATTAAAGATCGAAACATATGAAATATACAAATAAGGTAATTATGAATGTCAATAACTAATTGTATGCTAAATTAGTGAAACGTAAACAACAAAAAAGGTCAGCTTGCATTACCTTGCCAAATTGTGTTTTATATTGTAAAGCTATTTTCTGCCTCTGCTCTCCAGACCTATGTGCCAACACATTGATAATGGCCTGTTCATCCGTGCCTGTAGAAACAGATACCAAAGCAATGAGAAACATTTAAAGATTGACAGATTCTGCAAGTGCTCTGCCTAGAGAAGACTTAGTATGGATTCTGCAAGTGAGACAGTAGTAGAAGATATATTTTCTAAAATCTCAAGAAACAAAAAAATTAAAATGCCATCAATATCTTAATTAAAGCCCACTTTTTTAAAGAGCAATTGCAATACCAGGCATTAAAAAAAGGGGGGGGGGTGGGTGATGGGGTTATGCCATATAAGATATATTTTAAACACTGTTTCAAGAGTGCACCATGTTTAAGCTATCTAGAAAACTAGAAAGCTAGTGATCTCAAAAATATTTTGTGCAAATCTGATCTTCACAATGTTGTTTACTTTCTTAAACTACTGTTTTACTTTAGCATCTTAACAAGGAGTTTATCAAACTTTCAATCTAGTCACGGATATTTTAATAACAACTGAATGAAAACTTACCCAACAATTAGACATCACTGCAACAGATAGAGTTAGCAGTGCCTATGCATCTCAATCATGAGTGCATGGCATTTCACTATTTTTTTTACCTAAACCTTTGGTCAACAATATCCTCAATCACTTTCACATTATCCTTGACAATACAGCCTAAATTTAGATGCGTTAATGAGTGGGCTCGAAACATGGAACACGTTTCCATGAATCCACTCTTCATTTGCCGAACAGTAAAAAGCTTTAGAAAAATGCTAATTCAAAACAGGTATGGAGGTACTTTTGCAACTTCTTATGGAACTACCCTTCAAGCAATCAGCTTGACATTCATATCTACTGAAAGACTTAGCTTTATTCTGATATATTACATGTTAGCCAAGTGTAACTTTGGGGAGTGAAATAATTTTTTTTAAAGCGGTCACAAAACTGCATATACTGGAGGCTGGCTGGGTCAAAACTCCATGTAGGCAATGAGTTAAAAGCAAGCAACTCTACTTACCAAATCCTTTCATAGCTTTGCGTAGTGCTGCACAGTCTGCCTCAACATCAAATCCCTCAAATGGAAGCAAGGTTGGGTCCTCCTGATCAAAAAGTGAACAATTTTTTTGCATTCAATATTTCTTTTTCCTTTCATTCCAAATTAATTTATTTATGATTTACATTGAGCTCTTGTATGCTACACATCCGTAATATTTCTGATTAAAAGAAAGAAGAGTTTTGTTAATTGTCTTCAGTTGAAAAAGGAAAGTATATATTCACAGCTGATGGACAAAGCTCTCAATGAAGAACTCATTTTTAAGAACCAACCTGTTTTGGTTCATTCTCCATCTTCACATCTTCATCCAGCTGCTCATCAGTCTTGTATTTCACTGATTCCACAAATGCCTTCCCAGCTGTAAAGCAAGAGTTAAAGTATTGACAAAGATCAAATAAGAAGAAAATCAACAAAAACAATTAACATTATTTACTGGAGCTTTCTGAAAAATTACAGTGAAGCTGGTGAGGCAAATAATACAATGGTTCGACCACAAAATGGTATTTGAATAACCTTTCAAAGTGACATCATCCATCTATTTCAGGTAGTTCTTTCAGTTTCAAATATGGCTGAGACCACAATGCAATATTTTAATTTTTTTTTCTTACACGAAAATCTGACCCACAGGAAAGAGACATAGTAAAATTGCACAAAGTTGGATCTTCCCCACTTTGCAGACATTTCTTCATCCCAATCACACTACTGAAAGTGATATCTTGTGACATACATCTTCCACATGCACTTTTCACAAGCTGGGCAAATAAGAAAAGATATCTTCAAGGGATTAAGAATGATTCTACATTCAAATGACTCACATTTTGCTTTAGGTGGAGGTCCCCCAGTTGCAAGAGCAAGCATTAGCCTCTGATAGTCGCCAGTTGTGTCATCCTAAAGAAATAAGAATGGAATTTAAAGCAACAACAGACCTTGGCACCACTTATATTTTATATCACCTTCATAGACTGATTTTGATGTTATAACATAATATTCTCATACAGACCTGCAATAGAAGAAACATGTAATTCTCAATAAGACCTTGTGTGTGTTTTGCACCTTTTCTATGGAAAACAGTTTCTAAATTTAAAAACCATGAAATTTTTCTTTGTAAATAAATTGTTTTTAAAACTTACACTAATGAATAGAATGAAAAAGAATATAAAACTTAGCAATGTTGTGTTGTGGATACCCATCCCCCAGACATCTTACTGTAATAGCCTCTTCCAGGGTTTTTCCTGTGGTCTTCTTATATTCCTCCTTGATCTGCACCAGGTCAGTCTCACAGCGACTGATGATGATGCGGATGAGAGTGCTGTCATCAGTACCAACACCCGAAATGCTTTTTTCCAGTTGACGCGCAAAGTGACCGAACCTGCTCCGCACACACCGTACTTGAAGAAGATATTAAAAATTGGAAAGTATTATAAATTTTGGGATAAATACAAAGACAGAATATAGCAAGACTGGATAAAATTTTTTACAATTAATTTTTTCAGAAAATATATACTTTCATAGCTGTTATGATTACAACTATGAAAAAAGAACAAATATTGTAAATGTCTTTCCTGAATTCAAATCAAAGTTCTGGAAAATTTACAGTGCTTTTAAAAGGAAATACTGAACGTATTTTAATAAACTGAATTATAGATGTCTGAAAAGTTGATTAACAACAACTTAATGTTGACTGTTGAAATAAATGTCAGTAACATTGTCCAAAAAGCATTTTAAATTTTAATTTTCAAAGACCAACTCACCAATAGTTTTCATGCCACTCAGTACATTCCCAGAGAGCTCACTCTTGAGAACATCCTCAATGTCTTTCTTTGAAATCTTTGAATATTCTTCAAACGTAGCCCTAAGCTGGGCATAACTGCGAGTAACAAGGATGTTATTGAACTGAGATTCGTCTGTGCCCCACTTCTTCTCTCCTGCTGCATACAAGGCCTGGTCACAAAAGATTCAGAATTTGTACTAGTATCAAATTATTTCGTATTATTATTGATTTTTTTTCCCCTCTTCTTTTCATTTTGTCTCCTTTAATTTTATGACATGTTTATATTATTCATACCATCTTTCCTCGCGGTAGTTTTGTTCTTGTTTTCATCTAATTTTGTCTGTTTTGACATGTTATCATCACTCTTTACCATACTTCTCTAACTTTCATTTCATTTTGTTTGTTCAGATCAATAAGTGAATAATGCTAGCATCATCATTCTTCACATTTATTTTGTAACACATTACAAGCTTAGTGTCGGAATGATTTTCAAATTATTCTGCATGCTGCAGCAATTCTAATTACACTTCATGCAAAAAGGGTTCCGAGAATATTATGAGACCAAAATGGCCCTTAGGCTAAGTTTTGGCTGCTAAAATATTTCCAAGTGAATTACAGATTAGTTACAGTTAGTTACTGACTTCAACTGTATCTAAACACAAGCTTTGTGTCTGTGGCAGCTATTTTACAAAATTGTTATTGCCGTCTCAGCCACTGATGTAACTTTAACAATAAACAATGGTACCATGAACCCATCATTGTATCCTCATTTCCTGTTGCCTTGTAACTATTGCATGAAAAAGTATCATGCATGAAAGTACATCATGAACTCAGTAATGTGTATAAAGCATAGATCTATTTCAAAAGTGTGAGCCCAACAGAATCTTTCACTTTTTATTCTGAGTACCCTTCTGCAATATCTTTTGTTTTTGACAATGGGAAGGACAGACCGAGCAGAAAAAAAACAACCGTTCAAACTTTATTCTTTCTAAATTTTATGCATGTACACAGTTTATATGTTGCCATATGATGTACTATTTGTATCAGAAAAGTACAGGAATAAGAAGGCAGAAAAAATATTTAAGACGTAAGCTCCCATACATTTCTGACACACTTAACTTCTATCAGCGAAGCCCTAGTACACTAGTAAATTGATTATATTCAACTGAAACAAATCTACACAACCTGTACAAACTGTTTCAAAACACTGTTGTATTTTTAAATGTCATATTAAATGCGCTGAAGGACACCCAATCAGTTTCTTCCTCTTTTTCTGCACTTTTTTGGTGCACTTTAACAAAACATTAATAAATATCACCAAAAATGTTCCTCACCTTGGCATCCTGGTGTGCCTTATTCCTGTCTACATCAGAGCTGTCACTGCGGTTGGCCTGTACAAGGGCCACCAGCAGGCGCTTGAAGTCGCCCGATGTGTCTCCAATGATGTCATCTTCCAGGCTTTTGTTGAACTCTGAAATTAACAAAAGTATACATTAAAAGAGAAATTGTATTTCATTCCCTCCTTTTTAAATTTTGCACTATGTAAAGAAAGTAATTTTTGTATGAAATCGATTTGCATGCTAGTGTTCTAGCCCATTCTGTAAGTGTTTCTTCATCGACCTCATCGAGGTCGTTTTGGCAGAGGCAGCAGAGTCTTAATAATTGAGAGAAGGGAACAGAGATCTTACATGCATGTGGTTGGGAGGAGGTGAATTGAAAATATGAATGATAATTTGTAGGTTTGTAATAAACTGTGGTGGTGATACCAGTAGCTGTAAGGGAAGCTAATGACTACCTTGGTTCTGTTACATGTATAACTAATCTCCAATCCTTCATGTATTGGGGGTTTGATTTAACCTCCGAACCCGTGTAGTGAGAAGGTGAGCCACTACACCTATACCTTTGTCTACATAAATTTGGCTTACATTCCTTTAATTGGGATTTTTTTTCAAATACACCTCTCTATGCAAGTGGGCTCTTGGTTCCTAGCCAACACGCTCTCTTCTGTACACGTCATATTTAGGGTTTTCTTTTGCTCTTTACTCTCTACTTCACTTTCATTTGGGTAGTTATGTTTGTACTATATAACTTCTCACACACATCGACCACTTAGCTGGTTCAGTGGCTATAAAGTTGAGTGTGATGCACCTTCTGATGCCAAGATGACTTCTTTTCAGCTAAGTTTCTGCTCCTTTCTTCTCCTTTTTCTTTTTTCTTCTTTTTTCTCTATCTTTATCTCCCACTGTGTTATGTTTCCTTTCTTTATGTAATTGTTGTGCTTTTTGTTTTCCTTTTGATTAAAAAAACCATTAATTGTCTATAAGCTTCAATTTTGTTTTGTCTTGTGATGTTCTTTAAGCCCCCATTTTATAACACGTCCACTAGATCACCCATACATGGAGCACACCTGAAAGTCATCGGCAATGTTTGTTCTGCTATACAAGAAACAAACTGAGTCATGCTAATAACTTACTTTCTTTATACACTTTGATGATCTCCTTGATCTGTGCATTAGAGCGTGTGCATAGGATCTCAATCAGTACATCATCGTCTGTTCCAAGACCCTAAAAGCAAGAGATCAATTGCATACATGTTTTACTGATTAAGGTTGACTCAGCTCTGATATAAAGGATGCGTTGCTTAATGAAACTTGCAGCATTGTATGTAATGTCATGAACATAGAGAATATAATTGTTTTTTATTTGGGTTTCAGGAAATGTATTGTCTTGAATCTCCCTCTGCCTTTTTTTAATCTTCTTTAAGGTGTTTTTTTGTTTGTTTGTTTGTTTTTTCCTTTTTTTTACTTCTATATATTTCTTTTTGTGATCTATTTGTCTGATTTTCATTATCATATTTTTCTCGACTAGATTTTGTTCTCTTTCGTTACTTTTTCATTTAAATTAAGTTAAACTTGCCTAGACATCTCAATGACTAAAGGTATGTGGTATTTTTGAGTAATGTTTACTGAATAAATCCCACAATGATTACTTTAAATGTTTGTCAATCTAAACCCACTACATCTAAAACCTGATCTTTATGCTTAATCTTTAAGTGTAGCTTCAACATTGTTTTAGTCTTAGTAATTGTTGTTTCAAAAAGTTAAAATTATTGTTCACTTTCACACATTACTTCCTTTTACAGAAGATAGATCTAGTAAGCATTAGTTATAACAAGATTTAATTCTGCTTTTTTGTGTCTTTAGCAGTGGTTTTGCAGGCTCTTTAGAGGGGCTGGTACTCTAATTAGACACACCATTTTATGATTTTGAAACACTTGAGAGAGTCTCAGTATAACCAGCCAGACCATCTCATTTATCACACAAAAATTCAATTATGAGTAACTGCAATTTTTGCTTGTAACTGATTGTTCTGAAAACAGGCTGCTGGCCTCAGCCTTATTCGAATGTATTTGTTATTTTTCTCAAAGTGTTGCAAAAATCGCATTAGGCTTTTACCCACCTTTTGTTTCTGTTGATAAACTATTCAGTATTTCTCTTTACTCGAAGAAGTAGTTTCTTCTATGCAAGTATCCTATATAACTTAAATAAATCACCAAATGTCATGAAAAGATTTGAAAAAAGTCTAGATCTCGATCTATGACATGAATATAAATTATAACTCACTGCACAGAATGCAGACCATTCTTCCTTTAAAATGAAAGTCTGACAAAGTTGCAATATTTCTCCATTAAGCTCTGTTATCATAGAGTAGATATTTCTCACCTTGATCGCATTTCTCATCATGGTTGCATCAAATTCTGCTGGCTTCAGCAACAGACCTTTTAGACCTTCACAAAAATTGCCGCTTGTGTCACCTTTGATATCATCCACAAGGTCCTGAGATAGGTAGAACAGACGAAAAAGAAAAATTAGTACAATAAAACTTCTAAAGTAAAACATCTGAGTAAGGTGTTAAACAGTTTAAACAATGAAATAATTAGTGAAGAGATTAAAAATTTTGAAAATATCTTATGACAGGAAAACCTTTTAAGTTGCTAGATTGATCCTGTAAGTGAAATGATGAGTCATCACTTACCTTGCCAAACATGGTCTTGTAAGCCGTGACTATCTCTGCCCTCTGGGGATTTGCTCTGTAAGCCAAAACGTTTATCAAACCATCCTCATCAGTCCCTGGAATTTAAGCAATCAGAAGGGAATGGTTTGTCAAAATTGATATAAAATACATAACATAAAAGCAAAAGACATTCACAAGATTTGAGATACGGAACATCTGGAGGAGGAGGAGCAGGAGGAGAACCAGAGGAGCAAAATAAAGAGAATTAACTTCTTCACATACCTAGCCCTTTCATGGCCTGCCTCAGAACTTCAGCATCTGCTTCTGCATTGAAGGGTTCAAATGGCTTGAGGGTACCTTCACACTAGACATTATGGAAGATAGAAATATTTCTGTATTATTTTCATTATCATTATTATTCTTATCATAATATAAACTTTTAGGCCTAGGAATGCATGGTTTACCCTTGTCAACCAATTTTCAAACTTGACTCTCATGTGTGTTCAATTTCATAGTGAAAATATTTCACTCTATAGTCAACTGAAAATTGAATCTACAATTTTCTACATAACGAGTATTTGTCTTAAAATAAATAAGGTAAATAATAATTTATGTTACACACACATGCACACACACACACACACACACACACACACACACACACACACACAAACACACCCACCTACACATGTACAAAAACAATGCACACATCGACACACACACATGCATACACACATACACACCCAAACACACACATACTGGGGGGGGGGAGATAAGTTTATGCGTGCAATGTACATTATTATTTGCCTGCTGCATATTCTATCAGAATGAAATACAAAGTAACACTTTTTTTTTAATAACAAGAGCAAGCAATACCCAAACCACATGCTACAGTTATACACACAATCAACATTTATTTTTTAAACTGGAAAAACAAAACCAACTAAAGACAAAGCTTACTGGTATATTTTCCACTTCCATCTCGTAATATGGATCTGCCTTCTTGGCTGGTTTTGGTTTTGGTTTTGGTTTTGGCGGATCAGCAGGAGGTGGAGGTGGTGGCTCCACCTTCTTTGGCTTAGGTTTTTCAACAGGCTTTTTTACCACAGGTTTCTTCTTTACAGTTCCTCCTGAGGAATGAGAAACAGTGTAACATACGCAAGTGATTTTCTCTCCTTTTGCATTGGCTGATATATCTGCTGTAGCTCACTCAGGTAAACAATCAATAACATAACCCCACACTCACATACACACAAATGATGTTTAGTTCAGTAACATTTCTATAGCTGATACTGAAATCTTGGGCCTTTCTTAAAGTATTCTCAATTTATTTTCACTAAATTATATGTTTGGGTTTCCTAAAATTTCTGATAATAATTTGTAGAGTGAGATAATTTTATAATTAGAGGGATACTCGAGGTTAAATGTATGTCCAATTATAGAACAAAAACTGAACCATAAAGGTTTGACTTTTCAGTTGGTTTATGTTTATTTGAAAAAAAAAATTAACATCAATTCACGTTATGAACTGACCATTCATTTAAATTGATATTATACATCTCATATAATGTTTTAAAGTGACATACATATTCCATACTGCTTTTATGCAGCATTTTTTAAACATGGCAGCCCATTCAAACTATGCTTTTCTAATTCTTCCTGAAATAAAATTTATGTAATCATTGATTATTTCATTAATTCAAACTGCTAGTACACTCATAGTAGTTTGAAACAAGTACATACTTTGTGTGCCTGGTTTTGCTAAAACCATGTTCAGTCGATATCCATCTCCTTCATCCTCTAACTTTGCTTCAAGGATCTGTAAGAACCATTCATGACAAATAAAATTAACTGGCAGAAAAAAACAAGTAAATAATACTTTTCATGGGTATTTATCTTTGTCGAGATAACAACAAATAACAACTGATAACAACAGATAACAACTGATAACAACAAATAACAACTGATAACAACAAATAACAACAGATAACACAAAAATACTTTGATTCCAGCCTCAAAAATCAATATTCATG
>JBDFRD010080287.1:0-13825 GCA_039654405.1 Bullina lineata
AGAGAGAGGGAGAGGGAGGGAGAGGGAGGGAGGGAGAGAGAGAGAGAGTGTGTGTGTGTGTGTCTTACGCTGCTTCTTTTTCTATTTAGACAAAGCCAAATCATTATTAGTGATAATTTTTAGTTGTATAATTATTTAGATGACGTTTATCTTTTGTAATCTTATTGTTTTTCTCGCCAAAAAGTGCATGTATCTTGTAGGCCTATTACTACAGGACATGCTAGCTAAAAGCCATGATGCATATCTGTCAGGCTCCACTGTTAATTTTGTTGATCACGTAATACCACCGTGATCAGTAGCAAGAAAAAATACCGCATAAGTTAATGCGTAGTCTCAGATATATCGGCCTTGTGTTAAATGAGACTGCTTAATCTTGGCAATACGTTGTTACATACATGTATTGGTTACTGGCCTTTACTTATTGCCAAATTTATACTGAAACGGGAAATTTCAGATTCAAAACCAAGGGCAAACCAATTTCATACCTCGGATAATTAATAACCGCCCGGCAACCTATCTGATTATCTGAATGCCAAACATATTTCACATGACTTAAACTGAAATGTCGAAGTCAATTGGCGCGTGACATGTAAGTCCAGACTCATTTTGCTTTGATTTTGTTTCCCCGGGGGAAGCAAGAGATAAAACTATAACTGCTACTTCCCTTTCTCTCCCCACCCCCCATTTGCAGATAACATTGAACGTCGTCCCGCATTATCGCAGACCAAAAACCTTCCGCAAGTTTCTGCAACTGTTCTAGTTCTGTCTTATTTGAAATGGCGCTTGCACGTTTTTGCGACACCTATTCCAGCAAAGCGTTGACGGGATTGGCCGCAACAGTCCCAGAAATCGAAGGAAACAGTCAAAATCTCTTAACTAATTTTTAATACCACCGTTTAGCTTCCTGGCCACCAGTGTTCCTGTATTAAGCATCCCAAAGCCAATTTAAGAGTAAAAAAAATAGTAGCCTATCTCTAAATGATAAAAGTAAAAAAAATAGGGTTGGGTTGGGGTTACGATTATGCAGTGCTGCCTTCACAATCTAAGGACAGATACAGCAAAGGTTCTGCGAAACTGTCGCAGCGAAGTCATAGAGAACGTTTCCTTGAGCAGTCTGGTATAATTTTTGCAGGACAACAGCAGGCGTTTGAGATATCTAAGAGAACATCTTTGGAATATGGATCGCCCCACACCTCCAAATTCATCGATATCAGATGTTTGCTCAGAGAAATATTGGAAAAACACTACATGTAATTTACATGAAGACATTCCGCCGTCAGACAGTGATTGGAGAACAGAACTTGAGATAAGTAACTCTACATGCAGTAACTTTGGGAATGAATTTATCAAGAAACCGGGAAGCTCAATAGACTTTCCGCTATTTAACGAAAAATGTCCAAAGTCACTTTGCTATGATCCTGATAAATTTAATTACGATATTAAACCAAAGAAAATTGATTCCAGCGATACGCGCGAAAAGAGTCTGAAAGAGAAGGAATATGAAAGGTTAGCAGATTTTGATGAGCAGTTCACTCACTACAACAGCAGCACAAATCAAAACACAAACCTTCCTTTTGATCAAAAGACATCGGAAAAAAGATGCCACAGAAGATTATCTAAGAGATCTAGTTGTCACAAACTGAACAATGAAATGCCGCAATGGGATCAGAAGGATTCACAATTCAAAGAAAGGCCGTTCAGCCATCAGACAGAAGCAGGTTTCAGTGACAAGCCACCAGGAGATCGGAAGGACTCTAAGAATCGCGCACGGCTCTTACGGGGTCAAAGTGAAAGACCTTTAGAGGATGGGAGTCATAGACCGTTAATGCGTCAAAGGAATCAAGGATTTTGTGAAAGACCTATGGGGGATGGAATTGAAAGACCTTCAAGGGACCGAAGGGATTCTGATCGCTGTGAAAAGCCACCACACGCCTATACATGTTACAGTGAGGACCAGGGGAACGCAGGATGCAATGAACGTAAAAGGCCATCAAGGATTCGAACGGATTCGGGTTACGGCGAAAAGTCACCATGTGATTACCCAGGCAACAGTAAAAGATCACTAGAGCATCAGATAAATTTAGGCTGCAGTGAAAGAGCAATAAATAGTCAGAGGCATTCGGACAAGGGTAAAAAGACTTTTAGGGGTCCCCGAGAATTAGAATACAGCGAAATGCCGATGCTGTCACGGGGGTATTTTGAAGACCGGACGAATTTTAACAACTGTGAACAACCGACCGCAGAAAACGGAAAGTCAGACAAATCTTCAGACATTATCGACGAATCGGTGGAAGCTTTGTTGCACGAAGACACGAGCGATAGCAATTGGCAATATGAAAATAGTGAAATGTCTGAGGAGGATAATATGTACTTTGCAAACGACAACGAAATTCCGGTGGAAGGTGGTAGGGAAAGCAATGGAGAGGAAAGAAGAGATTCAAACCGTAGCGAAAAGAGAGATTCAAACCGTAGCGAAAAGAGAGATTCAAACCGCAGCGAAAAGAGAGATTCAAACCATAGTGAAAAGAGAGATTCAAGCTATAGTGAAAAGAGAGATTCAAACGGTAGTGAAAGGCTTTCAGAAGATAGTAGGGATTCAGTCCCCAGAGAGTCCTTCCGAAGTCGGGGGGGTTCATACAAAACTGAAATATTAAGTCATCAGAGGGATTCAAAGTATCGTGGGAAATCATCAGAGGATCGAAGGGATTCCGCCTACAGTGAAAGGTCAATGGATGATAGAAGGGAATCAGGCTACAGTGAAAGGTCAATGGATGATAGAAGGGAATCAGGCTACAGTGAAATGACAATGGATGATAGAAGGGAATCAGGCTACAGTGAAAGGTCAATGGATGATAGAAGGGAATCAAGCTACAGTGAAAGGCCGATGGATGATAGAAGGAGTTCAACCTTCAGGGATTCAGCCTACAGTGAAAGGTCAATGGATGATAGAAGGGAATCAGGCTACAGTGAAAGGCCGATAGATGATAGAAGGAGTTCAACCTTCAGGGATTCAACCTACAGTGAAAGGCCAATGGATGGTAGAAGGAGTTCAACCTTCAGGGATTCAACCTACAGTGAAAGGCCGATGGATGGTAGAAGGCGTTCAACCTTCAGGGATTCAGCCTACAGTGAAAGGTCAATGGATGATAGAAGGAGTTCAACCTTCAGGGATTCAGCCTACAGTGAAAGGCCAATGGATGATAGAAGGAGTTCAACCTTCAGGGATTCAGCCTACAGTGAAAGGCCGATGGATGATAGAAGGAGTTCAACCTTCAGGGATTCAGCCTACAGTGAAAGGCCAATGGATGATAGAAGGGAATTAGGCTACAGTAAAAGGCCGATGGATGATAGAAGGGACTCAGCTTACAGAGAAATGCCGATGGATGATAGAAGGTACTCGGCTTACAGAGAAATGCCGATGGATGATAGAAGGGATTCAGCCTGCAGAGATCCATATTGCAGACATTCTGCCAGCAGAAATTCAGACTGCAGATGTTCAGCCTATCGTGAAAGGCCGATGGATGATAGAAAGGATTCAGCATACATTGAAAGGCCGATGGATGATAGAAGGGACTCGGGCTACAGAGAAAGGCCGATAGATGATAGAAGGGGTTCAACCTTCAGGGATTCAGCCTACAGAGAAAGGCCGATGGATTATAGAAGGGATTCAGCGTACAGTGAAAGGCATGGTGATAGAAGAGATTCAGCCTACAGAGAAAGGCCCATGGATGATAGAAGGGATTCAGCGTACAGAGAAAAACCGTTTGACTTTAGACGGAATTCCGCCCACGGAGAAAGGCCGATGGATGATAGAAGGGAATCAGCCTACAGAGAAAGGCCGATGGATGGTAGAAAGGATTCAGCGTACAGTGGAAGGTCAATGGATGATAGAAGGGACTCAGCCTACAGAGAAAGGCCGATGGATGGTAGAAGGAGTTCAACCTTCAGGGAAAAACCATCAGACATTCGGTGGGATCTAGGTAGCATAGAAATAGAAAGGCCGGTAGATGATAGAAAGGATTCAGCTAGCAGGGAAAGACCTGCAGTTGGAAAGGATTCAACACACAGAGAAAGGCCTGTAGATGATAAAAGGGATTCGGCTAGCAGGGAACGACTTGTTGATGATAGAAAGGATTCATCTAGCAGGGAAAGATCAGCTGTACATGATAGAAAGGATTCAACACACAGAGAAAGGCCTGTCGATGATAGAAAGGATTCAGACAGCAGAGAAAGGCTTGTAGATGATAAAAGGAATTCAAGACACGGAGAAAGGCCTGTGGATGATAAAAGGGATTCAACACATAGAGAAAGGCCTGTAGATGATAAAAGGGATTCAACACATAGAGAAAAGCCTGTAAATGATAGACAGGATTCAGCCTACAGAGAAAGGCCTGTAGATGATAGAAGGGATTCAGCTTACAGAGAAAGGCCTGCAGACGATAGAAGGGATTCACCACACAGAGAAAGGCCTGTAGATGATAGAAGGGATTCAGCTTACAGAGAAAGGCCTGTAGACGATAGAAGGGATTCACCACACAGAGAAAGGTCTGTAGATGAAAGAAAGGATTCAGCCTACAGAGAAAGGCATATAGACGATAGAAGGGATTCACCGCATAGAGAAAGGCCTGTAGATGATAGAAGGGATTCAGCCTACAGAGAAAGGCCTATAGACGATACAAGGGATTCACCACATAAAGAAAGGCCTATAGACGATAGAAGGGATTCACCACACAGAGAAAGGCGTATAGACGATAGAGGGGATTCAACAAACAGAAGGGATTCGGCGTACAGAGAAAGGCCTGTAGATGAAAGAAGGGATTCGGCCTACAGAGAAAGGCCTGTAGATGAAAGAAGGGATCGAGGGAGCAGAGAAAGGCATGTAGATAGTAGAAGAAATTCAGCATGTAGAGAAAGGTCGTTTGATGATGGCTGCAGAGAAAGTTCGTTAGAGGATAGGGAAGATTTAGCCTGCAGACGAAAACCGTGCGATGATCGGAGGTATTCAGACTGTAGAAATATGTCTTTAGGGGATAACCGGGATTCGGATGGCAATGACAGCTTTTCAGAGCATGATAGGCGACCTGTCTGTATTGACAAGCCGGCAAAATGTGACAGAAAGTCAGTCTGCAGGGATTATGAATATGAAAGAAGGCCAGTCCACGGTGCCAGATCCTCGGCATGCGGTATGCAGCCAGTCTCCGAGGACAGAATGCACGTGAGAAGCTGTGGTTCTCGAGTGCGAATGGGAAGAACTAGCATCCTCAAAAAGGAAGCAGACAAGAAACAGTTTCGATGTTCGAACAGGCCTAGATCTAGCTCCTCGTCTCACTGTCGGCCTCTTGGACGAAGCCTAAGCTGCGTCATGTTGTCGTCTTCTTGTGACCGCTTCCGTCCAATGAGAGCTGGCGTGATCAGCAGGCGTCGATCATCTTCCTTGGACCTTGGGACTCGTGGAGTAAGCAGATCAAGTCGGTCAATCTGCTCTGCCGAACGCTGGAAGCGTCAGCGATTCAACAAGAGACAGTTCTATGAGCCACTTCGGTACAGTGAAAAGCATTGCTATGATTCGCCCAGCAGGATTGGCCAGTGCCGTAAACCTGATCCGTGTAGCTGTAGAGTTTGTATGATGATATGCCATCGTTCCAAGTGCTGTAAACCTGAGCCGTGCAGATGTTCCTCTTGTGTGAGAGCATCGCTTCGACTCAAGTATTCTAAACCAGACTACTTTCAGTGTTCAGTTGGAGTGAAGCCACGCCCTGTTCCCAAGCACAGTAAATCTGGCCGATTTTCGTCTTGTGTGACGTCATCGCTTTTTGACAACTGCTCTCAACCAACATCGTGCACAACTTTTTCTTGTGCGAGATCACCCTCTCTTATGAAGTGCAGTAAACGCGATCTGTGTAGATGTTGGCTATAGTGCATGTATGATGATATCCTCACGTCAGTTTGAACGCCACACATCTGGCCACAAGAAATTAGCAGCTTGGTGATCATTGATGAATTGCCACGGCAAAAAAATACCTTTATCAATCTTTTTATTTTTCAGTTCTGAAGTATAAGCTTAGGATTCCATTTTCTGTTCCACACTTCTGCTTCTTTTTCTGATATATCCAAAGAAAAAATTAATGTCTGATTAAATGAATCTTTTGATTCCGCCCGCATCTACGATTTAGGTCCCAGGTGACCTTGATATTTATTCGCGCTTAGGCGGATTTTCTGCCTGGCCTCCGACTTTTCGGCCATGAGGCACCAGTAAGCATGAAATAGAGAGATCGGGAAGCGATCAGCTGCAGCTACTCTTGTCCAATAGTAATTACAATGTAGTTTGCACTGACCACCGTAATCTAAAGGGAGCAATGAGAGGTCTAATTGCTAAGTTGAGAACATTCATACACCGCCATTTAGGATGCCCTAACCAGGTGTACGACATGCTGTACTTGTACGCCTCTAACATGAAACATAATTCCATCTTTACTCACGCAGAGACAGTATCACGTCGTTTGTATTTAAAATCTAATAGTTGTACGCTTCATACATGCAGTCAACATCACAACAATGACACTTGTAATTGTAATGCATGATAATCAAAAGATTTTGTAAAATCTTCAAAAGTAGGCCTGTGTAATCCAGTCAACATTATGGCCCCTGTTCATTCTTTATAAAGAACTGTGGGTCGTTCCTACTGTCACGGAGAAGAAAACTTGGACAAATGTTAGCTGCTAACTTGTAGCGGTTATGCAGGCCAACTCAATAGTTTCAATGCTACAACATGGCCACGGAATCATAATTTTACTATTGTTAATGGTTTAATAAAAAAAATAAAATAAGGGGAGATCCGAAAAAAAAGAAAAAGAACTAAAGGTAACAATTTAAGAATCCCTAATGTGCCCCATTCATCTTTGTTACGGCCCGTCTTCAATAAATCGTAAATAAATCTGTTGTCCGGCATACATGTTGACCTACTTCGTTTTTTCCTTTTTTCTGTTGTCGATTGTATGCAATTTACGTTTAAGTGGTTGGAATACATTGTATTATGAACCAATTCTGAATGTCAGATCGCTGCGAAGTTTCTCGTTCTTTTCATTTGTCGTACATTGTACTTGGATTTATGCGTTTGATCATTCAATCACGTGGTTGTTGTGTGGCGTTTATTTTGAAAAGGATCAGGCACGGCCATCAGAGTTCGTTACAGAACAGACAGAACTCCGTGCGTTGTGGCAATCAAACTAACAAACGCCTGCAGAAATTTGGGAAATTGTACATCTTGGTGTAGGTGTATGTCTTGATGTATCCAGCTCCTTGAAAATTGATACACGTCTTTTGGGAGATTTTTTTCTTTCATGATTTAAGTTCAGATGCACCTTTTTTTTTTTTTAAATAGGCTCTATAATATTAAATATTAATGATAAAGATCCATGTCCACCCAAACCTGACCATGACTTTCTTCATGGCTTTCAATTTCAATGAAGATTTGCAGGCTTTATCGTTGTAAATTATCTTGTAACTTTAATCCATAGCTTACGGGACTTTTTCTTCCGAGAATGAAGTGCGCTTGAGACAGACAGGAGACAAAAAACTCGACACGGACACGCCTTGTTGGAAATATAATTCTTTATTATGTATATATGTATAGATATAATAGATATAATTGTTAAAATAACGATCAGACGGTTAAAATGGAATATTATGGCAATGGTTTCTGCATTTGGTAACCCGACTACAGATTTGAGATATGATGACAGGGGAGGTGGGTGAACGCGGAACACGCTCAAAGGCGTCCACTAACTCGACAACAACGCTACACAGGCATGCGCTAATTGTCCATGTGAACATGCCGCCAGGTGAACCCAATTACCCCAAAGTATGACGTCACAATAGAGGGGGGCAGACAGAAGAAACAAAACAAACGAGCTATCAAAACTTCAAAGGCGGACCAAGAGCTGCAGTGAGCTGTTGAGCGAGTCCAGGCACTGAGCTCTTTAATTAATTGCTGGGGACGGGGACACGCCTTGGCCTGATAGTAAAGAACTGGAGTTATATCCAAAAAGCATGTAGAATGGTTTGGTGGAAGCAAAACGTCACATTTTGAGGGGGTATTTTCACACAAACCAACAAAAGCAGGCAGCAAATATAGGCATGAAACTACAGGTTTACTTCACACCAGTCTTTAAATCTGTTCAGCAGTTTGAATAATCACGGACAGGCATCCTATATTCTACGACAACATTGCGGACAACGATCATTGCATCTCATTATACAATAACTGTGATCTTTGGCAGTAACAGTAAACAAGGAAAGAGAAAATGTTCCAGTGTGATATGAACAATGACTCAGCGCCCTCTTTTGTGAGTGTTTGACCTTGACTTTGTTTAGTACCGGATGTGGATTAAGCATTGCGAAAGTTGACAAGAAATCGGAAAAGACATACATGAACTAAACACTGTGAACTTTCCAGGCAAATGATAATAATTGTCATTATCTCTCTTCTACAAATTGAGACAGCTGATCTGATAAATGCAGAGTAGGAGGTGAGGAGCGAGTCTTGTCCTAGTCCATGTCACTTGGTACTAATACAGTTGGTGAACTTCAAATGTCTGAAAGATGCAGTACGGTACTTTGAAACAAGGCTCAGTGCTTTTGTAGTCTATTTTGTTGCGCTAGATCTACATTATTCGCATTGTTAAAGGGCAAACATTCGCAACAGAAGAACTGGAAGGCTAAGCTATAGTAATAAACCACACACACACACACAAAATGTTTTCCAAGTACAACAAAAATTAAATGAAGGACAACATGTGAACAATATAAAGTACGGTACCAAAAACATTAATGAAAAAGGGGAACAAGACCAAAACTAAGCAACATATTAAGTATTAAGTTATTGTTCTGTACTTACATGCTATTCAGATGATATATTGCACTAGGCTATACTGTGAATAGTGGATGGATGAAAGTCTACAAATGGGATATTTACAAATACATAGTCAATTCAAAGTCGTGGACAGATAAATTACAAGCACGTCAATTATGTACTAGTGAACACCTCACACTACTCACAAAGACAATCCCTTGCTCGCATTCTTCTTCCTGAACTCTAACTGGGAGTCAGTCGCTACATAAATACCTATGCACACAGTCAACATCTAACTTGAGCTACAGGAAATGCGCGTAGATCTAGATCTATGTGTGTGAGAAAATCTCAAAGCAAAAGAAAAACAAAGTTTCTTGTTAACAGTCTAGTGTTGCCAGTTTGAGGCAGAACTCACTGGCAACAGTAGGCCTTCCACGCTTCCGGCTTCAATTTGTATAACTCTGGCCATGGCCGGGTGATTTCCCTTGATGGGTTGTTTCCCTTGCATAGTATGTACTACAAATTACATGTCTGTTCCAACCATCAGAATGATGACAATCCCAAGCACACATTTTCTGTGACATTCAAAATAGGCTACTTGGCTCAAATAAAAAAAAAGTCTTCTTGCAACACGTACCATACCACAATCTCGCAAAAGGGCAGCTCAAGTCAGGTTAACTCATGAGGTCTAGATCTACACTTCAACTTCAACCAAAAATGTAAAGAAAAAAAAAACAACAACCCAAAACAAACAAACTGTACATATATTTTACATTATACCCCTTTAAAGCTTTCATCATGCCTATACGACTTGCAAACATCTTGTGTGTGATCAGTTTGCTCAACAGAAAAGAGAAAAAGAATCAATTCAGAAAGTCAAACAGAGCAACGTTTTCTTTGACCAACCCCCCACCAACCCGAAAAAAAAAAAGAAAAAAGAAACGCACACACAAATAAAAGCAAAACGAACTATTAAAAAAGTCTACTACTACTACTACTCATTACTGGAAAGAGTATGGTAGGTCAAATTTACGGCTTTGAAAAGAGTATGCTTATAATGAAATAATTTAATGAGAAAACCTTACTTGAATGCAGACAATGTGGGATCATCATATGGACTTCAATTAATTTAAACTTGGGTTGTTATTTTTCCACTAATGTATACAGAGAACAGTGTCAGGTTGCATGGGTTATTTACATATTTACATTGAATGTTCCATAGATTTATAATTACAACATTGAGGCTCGACCGGCGCTGAAACAAGCCATTTCAAACCATATCAGAGAACATATGTACAAAATAGAACGAATATTGCATCTAGAAACCAGACAGAACAACAGTAAATGTACATTACAAAATTCTTGGCTTTTTGCTATATATATGAAAAATTAGTGAACAAAATGCACAATTATATTGTACCTCGTTGAACTATACAAAATCCACCCCATGCAATCCACACTATACAATATCCACACTCATAAACAATTATCACATGGTTCATAAGGCGATTGGGATACCTTGTGCCTTCCTACTGCATACGTCACTATGTACAGGGAAAAACGTCCCAATCAGAATTTTGCCTCACTGCGGCCAAGCCTATTTTGAAACATGCTTTGTGTGTGTGCTGGATCTATACATGAATAAATAAGTTTTATAATTTATAAATCTCGGTAGCACACCATTCTCACCCTCTTCCATTTTCCAGAAACACTAGAAGGGTCAAAAAAAAAAAAAGGTGAAAATATTAATTTTCCGCAAACATGGGAAATGTCTAGACAGATTTTTGTATCTGGTGTATTTGCAGGAAATGTAACAAGTGAGTTAAAGCAGACATGCCAACCCCGTTTGAGGCTTGGAGTAATCACGAGCTCAACTCGCAGTAAAATGAGCACCCAAGAGAATAATTTTACCGCATACACGGATAATGCCAGAGAACAAGAACGCAACGGCAATGAGATTTAAAAGCATATATATATATCTTGCATCCTCGGCGTAATTGCCCGTAAACCGTAATTTCTGACGGCTCCCTGTAATTTCTCACCCGTAAAGTTGGCATGTCTGATTAAAGTTAAGGCCTTGAATTCGTATACAATATATTTATAGTTATTATAGTGAAAGGATGAAGATTAATTTCTAGTCCTTAAATTCAAATACAGGGTACCGATATGGGAAGTACCTAATATATTTATTAGATTTTTCCATCAGGGAGAAGACTTGGAACATCCCTGGTTCTAGGATAGACAAAACGGTTCTTTCTTTCTTTTTTTAAAAAAAATTTCTGGAAGTTGGAGATTTAAAATCAGAAGCATGCATATTAAAGATGAACACTTTACAATGATAACCTGTTTAAAGGATAATTATGAAGTGAGTAATTGAATATTAAAACTTTTAAAGCAAAGCATCTCAATTAACTACATTAAGTACAAAACTGATGAATGGAGAAATGAGTGAGCAATATTTAACAAATTCGTAAAGTAAATAAATAAGATATCTCTAATCAATGCCTAAGTACACTTCATGAACATCTGAATCGCTAATACTAGTTTTGATTATTGTCGCAACAGGAAGTTTAAATGGATTGGATAACAATGAAAATATGAGAAATTTCTTCAGCGTCTTCTTCCTTTCTTTAAACAAGCGTATACCGGTACTCAATATAACGTCACTTCCAATACTTCCACTCCACTTTCTGCTTCTTTCACAATCATTTCAACATCATGTCACCCCCAACCTCTTAACATCTAGATCTGCAATCAAACCAATTAATGAGATCACCACAGCTTTCCATACCAAGAAAATCCACTTGCAAAATTAAATTTCCAGAAAGAACAGCTGCTTAGCTGCTTGTCAAGCTTTTCACTTTCTCATGTGGAGGAGTTACTCACATTCACATCAAACTTTTACCAAAACATTACCGGTAAAAAAAAAATTTGTTTATAATTTTTTTTTTTAACTTGTATCCAAGAGACCTCTACCAACAATAAACCTTCCCTAACAAATGACCCCATATGACTTCAGAAAAATCAAATGTTAAATATCTAGGAAGTGTTTAATTTGTCGTCAAAACCATTGGCTTCCTTTCTCACCATAAATCAGATTGTACCAGTTACCGGTACAGTTTGCTGCACAGACATCATCAAAATTACCCTCAAACCTTTAACAAAGAAGCAGAAATACCTGTCTTACAAGTCAACTGTTTATGGGAAAAATGTAAGTAAATAAATAAAATAAGTTCAACCATTCAGTTGAAGAGCAGCAGCAAGAGACTCTGGCCGAAAACAAATAAAACATGTAGCAGAAATAGGCTTCAGATTTACCTTCAGCAGATAAAGAAAATGTGCATTCAAAAATAGGATTGTCCTTGTAAAGCTAAAGAAGGAACGAGTTATTTCTGAGAAATGGAGCACCTGGAGTTGGCTTGAGAGCAGTGCAAGTGATACATATGTATTTTTTTATATCAGCCCTTGCAAAAGCTGAGGGGCTCAGAGGCTGCAGATGCCAAAACAGGCAATAGATAGGGGGTACATGCTTTTTTTCCCCTTGTCCCCGGAAAAACTTAAACTTTCTCATTTTTCATCATCTTGCTTTTCCAGAGCCCTGGCCAGAAAAAACTCCCAAGTCAATAATTTCCTTACTTCAAGTAATTACCAATAGCAACACACTTCAGCTGGTGCAGTCCCAATGCAAAATGAAAAAGAAAATGCATCCCTATATCGTCAGCTGTACAGTCGCGCACTTATCGTCAGAATAGCTTCAAAATATGAAATAAAAAAATAAATTAAGAGTTAGGAAGTGTCACTGCTCTCCACTGGAAGAAAGAAAGGTGGTATGTCAAGCAATGCCAACAGTTTCCTTCATCATCTGTTTGTGGCCAATGCTGGAGTCGCTGTCTCGATGGCCGCCACTACTCAGTTTGTGAGGGACCATGTGCTGGTGGCTGTGGCCTAACTGGGAAGTACCCGAGTGATGGCCCATGCCACTGCCGGACTTGTTTGGAGACGGCAGGCTGTAAGGGAGTGTCCCCACCCAAGAGGTTGAGTTCCTGTCTCCTGCTAGCAAAGAGGGAGGCAAATCCCACCAGGGCACATTGGTAGGATAGGCAGCCATCATTCTTGGCGAGGATGGGCCTGGGTCAGACTCGATCATTTTTGGGGCCACACTCCCTCCCCGGTGGTCCAGAATTTTGTTGAGGTGTTTATTCACTGCCCGGGGATTGGCCGGCTGGTTGGTGGCAGGAAGGCTGTCGGTGGACACAGGAAGGGCCAACTGAGCATCCAGTTCAAAGTGCTCACTATGCCAACTGTACGGTCGGGCAGCCTGAACTGAGGTCATAGTCTCTGCTACCCCAGCCGCTTGGCAGCAGGACGACCACCTACGGGGATCCGTCTCATGGGAATATCGCGTCAGCCGGGAATCCGTGGAGCGCACAGTGGATGTGTCGTAAGAGGAGCGCGAGCCCGACTGTGAACGTGACGTCTGCATCAAGGAAGAGTCATTGCAGAGTGCTGTGATCAAGGGCAGGGAGATGGCGTGAGACTGGCCCAGAATGTGTTTGAGCTCTGGATGCAGCACGCCTTTGCTATGGGATCTCTTGCTGCTAATATCAACCTGGTCTTTACCCTCTTCCTCGGTGAGACTTTCAGAAGGGTGGTAAACATTCTCTTTGTTCTCCTCTGTCTGCTCACTTGGCTCTGATTGTGGAACCTGTAAGAGGAAAGGTAAACTGTTGTTATCACACAGTATTGTACAGTTGCTAACACCTAATGTATTGAGGACATCTTATAATGATCACTCATATACTATTTCTCAACACTCATATTTCATCTTTCTGGGTTGCATATACAGTGAAACCTCGTTATACCGCCAAGTAAGGGGCAAACCGAAAAATGGCGGTATAACGAAAATACCATGTAGAACAAGGGAAATAATTAATTTACCAACATTGGACTAGCTAACATATATCACATTCGGGT
>JBDFRD010080398.1:0-13822 GCA_039654405.1 Bullina lineata
TCATTAACTTATGATACATTCATTCATTAACTTATGATACATTCATTCATTAAGTTATGATACATTCATTCATTAACTTATGATACATTCATTCATTAACTTATGATACATTCATTCATTAAGTTATGATACATTCATTCATTAACTTATGATACATTCATTCATTAACTTATGATACATTCATTCATTAAGTTATGATACATTCATTCATTAACGTATGATACATTCATTCATTAACTTATGATACATTCATTCATTATTTTCAGGCAGTGCACAGTGTGAAGCAGTATGTTGAGATTGTGGATGAGTCTGAAAAGAGACCTATGGTATGTGTAAAACTTGGTGAAATTTGTTTCATTCGGGCTGTTGGCTGTGAGAATATCTTCCTCTATTCTTCCTCCCTTCCCTTGCCCATAGCTGCCAAGTAGTACAATAAAATCGTATTTAGTATGATGTTAAGTCTCTGGGTAAGGTAGTCTGTTTTTGCGTCGGAAAATACGGGACGAACGGGAGTCCAGGAAGCGGACAAGAGTAGCGCCCCTTGCTAAATTCTTTGTATTGAGCATGCGCATGTGGCAGGAAGTTAGGCCTAAATCTCTTGTTTACAAGCCAGCAACAGATGAGGCCAAGATTTAGTGACCGCCAAGGGAAGTTCGTATTATCAAGGCTAACAAATGTTTTTATTCATTTTTGCAGTTGTGTAGCTAGATCTAGTGATAATTCTTTGAGTTTTGACAGTACAGATTTCTGACTGAGTGCTGACAGTATGGATCGTTTTCTTAACTCTATTGTTTCTTCGACATTAACGAAGACAAAGTCCCGTGAACAAACGTTTTGTGCTCAATATTCAGAGGAATTTGCATTTATTGCCGCATCCAGCCTTTCAAACAAGCATGCCTTTTGCAAGCCAAGTAGGCGTGACATTTTAATTTCTCATGGCAGCCGATCAGACATCTTGCGCCACTGTAAGAGTAAAATTCACATTAGGGCTTTACAGGCAGAGGTAGATAGGGAGGAATTAGTCGTCAATTCTTTCATTTGGAACAAAGAAGAATGACTCAAATGATCTGGCTGCTATCAAAGTAAGTAAGTAAGTTCCTTCAAGGCCAATGAGGCCCATAGAGCCGGAGCTTATCCCGGTTTCAGTAGCGTTAAACGGCTGCTATCAAGGGTGAGCAATATTCGGTTTTGGAGTGCCACTTAACTTAGTTATCTTGATGCGCGTAGAAAATCTGATTTTTTAAATTTGAAAACTTGGCAGCTATGCTTGCCCTTTTTACCCCTATGGAGATGTCCATCGTTATATACATAATGTAATTGATTTATATCTTTTGCTATCTTTTTTTTTAATTCTATTGTCCTTTTTTCTCCTCTTGCCCTTGTACTGTTTCTTCTCTTAGTTTGCTGTCATTGCTCTCCTTCCTCATTCTGTAGTTGATTCTTTAAAAAATATTCAGTGTTGGTTTTGTTTGTAGTGTTCATTTGTGAGAAAAATTACGTTACAAATACAATGTATGTACATGTGTAGTGGTACTCTACAAAACCTAGTGGTATTTATCATGAGTGGTTGATTTTGGTTTGTTTGAAAAGTACAAGGATGCCATCACCCTCTCTGCAATAGTGCTCAAACCAATTTGAGAATAGAGAATCCCACTTTGAGACAATCAAGTCATTCGTACACACCCAGTCTCTCCAAAAAAAAGTCAGCATCGTCCCTTCAAGGCCTATGAGGCACATAGAGCCGGAGTTTATCCCGGTTTCCGTAGCATGCAGCAGAACAGACGATTTTTACATCATTTATTAAACAGAACACTAATCTGTCATTGGTTTACTTCCCTATCATATGCCAGTATCCAATTCGCACATGGAGGGGGAAAGGAAAAATGGGTGTAAAGTCTCTTTTTCAAGGGTACAATATTATGTTTCTGAAGCATTCGAACCTAGGACTCATGGATCAAGAGTTCTACCCGGTGCAACAGTTTCTTAAAACAAGAGGCCACAATCTCTAGTCTCCACACAGACCACAATCACCTGAACCGTAATTTGAAGTCAGTGATACAGTTCTCTGGCCACCTGGACAGTCTCCCCAAAACACTGAACATGTGCTGTGGTTTGTACACTCAGGTCAACAGATGTGAGGACCAGAATAGTGTGATCAAACAACACTTGTCTGGCCCAGAGGCTGTATGGGACAGTGGGGGTCTTCAGCTACACTGCTGCTGTCTTCAAGGCCTGGGGTTATCTATCTGAGAGACAATTTGCGGAAAGAATTAACGAGACATGGCCACTCCTGTCTTATTTTGCTCTATAATAATAGAATCTTTTGTTTTTTCTTCCCAGCTTTACGACTTCATTGAGCAGATGGAGCCCAAAGACAAGGTGATCATCTTTGTCGGAAAAAAAGCCATGTAAGTTGACCTCTCTTTTTATTCATCTGTTAAGAAATTCAATGAACAAAATAGGTTTTCTCAGAGATTAAAAATACAATCACTTTTTTGTGTTATTTCAGTCTTGCAATGTTCATGATATTCTCTAATCCCAAACTCAGGCTCCTGGCTTTATGAGATGGTGTAGATACGAATTGACACTATTTTTTTAAACCTATCTCCTGGGTGCCTCTATCCAAAAAATGAGGGGCATCTATGCCTATCAATATTTTTTTTTCATTGTACCAGTATTTGTTTTGAAGGTCTTATACTTGTAATTTTTTATCCAGAATAAATTATCAGGTTGTATATATATATTCGTGTATTCAGCGACTTTAAATATCTGTTTTTTTTTATCAGGGCTGATGATTTATCAAGTGATCTTGCCATGTACGGCATTGAGTGCCAGTGTATCCATGGGGACAGGTCAGTGTTTGTAACTTGTCCTTTTTCCAGTTACACCCGTTTTTCTCTTGAGTGTCTTTCATTTTCACTTCTCTTTTTTTTCTGAGCATCTCTGCATTTTCACAAACTGCATACCTGAGTAATGTGAAATCACTAACCCGTTTCAAGATGGGCTGTTACTTCAATGAAATTAGCAAGATGAAACTAAGTACCTCATTTCCAACAAACACAATTAAATGATCTTGTCTTTGCTCACTAGTCATGATCTAGACATCCTTGACAGAGAATAATGCTCCAAACCACTAAATTGATCAAATTTCTTTATTTAGACCTCTTGGGATTATCATAGTTTAGATTCTTTCTTCTGTCGTGGTCATTATTTTCTGATTTGTTTTCAAGTTTCTTTCTCTGCGTTGTTCTTGAATCCGTGACCAGGATTCACACCATGTCGCTTGCAGAACTAGCTGATAAAAACAAAAAAAACTTGTGAATGAATTATCATTCAACTCCCGGAGTATCTTTTTATATGAAACAAGAAAATAACTTAACTATAAAGTCATTCACTCTAAATCATTATACCATTAAAAAATTACAATATGCGAATCCCAATATAATAACAGCTAAGGATGTTTGGTAGTCGCGTGTTTAATCACAGATATTGGAATATCAGTGACTTAAGGGTTGGTACAATTTTGTTCAAGTTCTGTTCTATGCTTTTTATGTTTTGCTCTAACATCTTAGCATACTGAAGAAAAGAAAAGTGGATCTAGAGTAACTGATACCCATTTCTGTTCCTACTTTTAAACATTCAAGGGAGCAATATGACCGGGAAAGAGCACTGGAAGACTTCAAGGACAGCAGTGTCCGAATTCTTGTGGCCACCGATGTTGCCTCTCGTGGGCTGGATGTCAAGGACATAACGTAAGTTGAATCTTTGGATCTGAAGAATTTGTGTGTGTTTACCACTGGATGATGTATGTGGTCATGATTGTAGGTTTCTATTCTCTGATCACTTCTTTGAACAGGAGCTGGTGGAGAATGCTATTTTTAGATATGAATCAAAGATCTTCTGAGATGTGAACCTGGAACTTTTCAAAATCAAGCACACTTTTGCGGAGCCACCCTTGCCTCTGATTCATCAGCTGGCACCATTTCACTTAAAATATGCTTTAAATTGAGATGCTGAGAATCTTGTTGACCCATTATGTTTTTTTTTTTAACCAACCATAAAATATAGGCATATTTAAAAGTTCATCTCCTCACTGACTGCCACTTCAAATTGAATCATTTTTTCCAGTCATGTGATCAACTTCGACTTCCCCCGACATATTGAAGAGTATGTCCACAGAATAGGCAGGACGGGGCGAGCTGGGTAAGAAATCACTTTTTTTTTTCTTTACTTGTAACTAAGATTTTACGTACATTTTTAGATGTATGCTAAAGATCAAGCTGGTTTTATTTTTCCGTTAGCTTCAGTCATGTCTTTTTTTTTAAATGCTTCCACTTTTGCATGATGTAGTACAGATACAGTATGCATCAACGTATTATTTTTCCAATTAGTAACGATGAAACTAGTGTTTTTGACTCTGAATCCTATTGCAACATGAACAAAGATTTCTCCAAGTAGGAAGCTCAGTCCTATTGTACTTTTTATTCTTGCTTCAGGTTGCTTGACTTTATTTCCCCGTTAGATTTGGGTTCTTTTTAGCCCCCATTAACGTTTTACTCTCATTTGATTTGCTTTTGACCAAAAAGTTGTGAGTACTTTGTCCTACTTAGTGTTTTCTGTGATCCCCCACCCCTCTCCCCGAACTCAGGCGCTCTGGAACCTCCCTGACATTTGTAACAAGAAATGACTGGAAGAGTGCTCAAACTCTGATAGACATCATGTCGGAAGCTAATCAGGTAGGATTTTTGTCCCAAGTTTTGTAGAAGTGCTTTTCTTCCTGTGACAGTGTTTGTGTAACACCTCATTTCCAACAAAAAATGGAATCCGACTTTGATAAAAAGCAAATCCATATTTGAAGTAGAAGCATATGAAGCAGCAACCAACTAATTTTACACGATGATCACAATCATGACCTTTACTCTAAATCATTATACCATAAAAAAATTACAATATGGGAATCCCGATATAATAGCAGCTAAGGATGTTTGGTAGTCGCATTGTTAAAATCGCAGATATTGGAATATCAGTGACTTAAGGGTTCAAATCCTGGTTGTGACAGTCCCAGCTCTGTCTCCTTGGGAAAGGCACTGAAGGCCTACAGTGTACCCTCACGTGCACATCCAACCACCCCCTTGCAGGTTGGTAAAGTATTTGTGGGATGTGTTCCTGTGTTACAGTTGGCATTTTCCTTGTCTTGGTCAATGGCAAGTTGCATGAAGTTCTTGGATAGCTCAAAGAGCCAGAGCATATCCTGGTTTCTATAGCATGAGATGGAATAGGGGATACAATTGCCTCCTAGACAGGATACGGTAGAATATGCTGATATCCACTGTACTTTAGTTGAGAGAGGAAAAATACTGTAGGCCTTTCCCGCCTTTCCCAAGGAGACGGAGCTGGGACTGTCACAACCAGGATTTGAACCCACAACTTCACGATCATGATTGTGAACGTCATGTTAAATTAATTGGTTGCTCCTTCAATATGCTTCTACTTGAAATATGGATTTGATCTTTGCTTTTATCAAAGTCGGATTTAATTTTTTTTCCTTTTGAATCTCTCTTAGTCAAATTTCAAAAGGGAATCATACTCTTGGAGGAAAGTATTATGAAACCACATTAGAGTAATATTAACTTTTTTTTCTGTCATGTGCAAAAATGTGTAAGATGTCAACAATTAGGAGTCAATCGTTAATATGGGAGCAGTAATGAAACAGATACTGTTCTCTCATCTCTTTCCTTTTTTCTCCTCAGTTTTACAAGGGATGTAATTTGACAACAGTGACACTATTTTGCATGTAATTTGTAACAATTTGTAAACTGTTTCCTCAAATTGACACTTTTGCCATTTCTGAGCTAAAGCATTCTGTGTGAGAGGTCTGACTTTGAAAACAAATAGTTGAATCGAACAATGTTACCAAGATATTGTCAACTGGCCTGGGAATGTCTAACAGCTGCTGTTAAGAAAACGGCAGATAAAGACTTGAAATTACTCATTAAACAATCTAAGATAGCTACATAAAGGCCACAGTTTCAGAATTATTGATAAATTATATATTAACCTTAAAATATGGTAATGGGAAAGATATGACAGGCCTTCATTGGTTTGTAGCTGAAAACAGACCAATGCTTCTTCAGTACTGATTAGAGAAATGAGGTTACATGTACTATGATTGAAAGTGACACAGAAAGAGACCAAGTTATCAAAATGTGCTTTCAGAATTGCCAGAATAATTCACCCAATTTTGTTTTCTTTTTTTCAGGAAATCCCAGACGGGTTAGTCTCAATGGCTGAACGATACGGTTCCTTCAAACAAAGGAAACAGCGAGAACAAGAAAATGGATTGACTCCTGGATTTGGAGGCAGAAGAGGAAGAGGTGGCAGAGGAGGAAGGGGGAGGAACGGTGGAAGGGGCCATTATGAAGACTTCATGGATGATGATGAGATGATCATGATGATGTAAACGCCTGAAGTTGTGGTTTCTTTAGGCTGTCTTACGCCGTTTCAAGTGTCATTTAATATTTTTTGTGTTCATTCTTAAAACATTACTGTCTAAAGTATCTGCTTAAAAGTCTCTTGGAATTCTTAGATTCTCAATTGAAACAAAAGTATAAAAGAAGATACAAATTTCCTAGTTTCAATGAGGCTTTATTATTTTTGGAGTAAATGAGAACTAGATCTGTTGTTATCCTTTCCTTTTTAAATCTTGCTTTTAATTGAGAAGTGCATCACATGCATTGATTTGTCTTGGGAGCTGTACAGTATACATTTTTTAAAGGTGCTCTATATTTTAGCTGGTATGTCACTCACTGTTGAAGCTATTGGAAGAGGCAGAGGGCCTCCTATCCTCAGAATCTGGGTTGTGCTTAAAGGTCTTAAAAATGTTGAGTAAAATTATTTTGACCATGTTGTAGTAGATCTAGTCTTGTGACATTTCATGATTGAAATGATTTTCCTTAAGAAGGAATGCATGTCTTTTTTGCTGTAAATAATACTACCTATACAGTCATTGCCCAGTACAACTAGCTGAAATTGGCATGTTCCATTTGAAGCTTGTATAGGGTTTGCTGTTTAGCACCTTCGACTTAATGATGGCTGCCATCGGTGTTATAGGTAGAAATTATCTGCTTCTCCACATTCCTGATCTAGGAGAAGATCATTTTTGTTACAAACATGGTTTTCAGTGGTGCTCTTTTTGAAATGTCAAGTAACATATATTATATATATTGGTATTTGACCTATATGTAAAGTTTGTATTTTTTTCCACCTTTATATTTTTTTGTGAGACATTTTCTGTTTGTATTAAAGATTCCAGGTCTATACTTGTTTGTATGGGACCATCATTTTGTATTTTAATGAAAGTATGATGAAGAAGTGATTATAATGCTTATGCTATTCCTTCATACACACCTTCATCATATCCAAAAGAATCTGTTGTCATTGTCCTGTACATGATGTGCAATAGAGGTCACTGCCAGCAAGAATCACAGCTGTGTGGGTTAAGGGCTGGCTATGACTGGAGCAAATCCTGTGTTTCCAATATTATCTTTTGTAATCATGAATTTATGTCATTGATAATCAAAACACGGTATTGTGTCAAAATATCTTTTGTGTCTTGGGAGATCAATCTCATTTTAAACCTGTTATTTCATGCAGTTATCTTACTTATTTTATGTGTCAAAACCAGTTATTTGTAAAGTTCTATGGAGAGCATCATGTTTTATGTCATATTTTATTAAGACTTGCATCATTTTGTTATTGTAGTTTGCATCTGACAGTGATACTTGCTTCTCTGCAAGTTCATGGTCTGTTTATTTGCATACTTTCCTTTAGAGGATAAAGCCCAAGTCCTTCTGTCCTATCTTCATAAGATCCAGTTGTCACCACTGTCCTCAATGTCAGCCTCCTCATGACTCATTTTCATCTTTGGATCCTTATTTATCTTTTACCCATTTCCATATTAGGTTTTATTTTGTGATGTTGTGTGTGGACCTTGTACCCTCACGTACACATCCAACCACCCCCTTGCAGGTTGGTAAAGTATTTGTGGGATGTGTTCCTGTGTAACTGTTGGCATTTTCCTTGTTTTGTTGCCACACAGGACATTTGAGTTGAATATCTCAACGTTGTCTCAACTTCATGTTTGATTTGCTTTGGTTATCATACCTTCTTCAAAACAGATGTAATCAAACTCTGGACCAGTGTGCTTTCATTTGGCATAAATGATAAAACTGTATCTTTGTGTAAATATGAAAAAGAGTGTACATATTTTTTAATCAATTTATGAGAAGCGTTAAAAAGATGTTGTTATTTTACAATCATGTAAAATCATGTGACGCAAGAGAACAATTACAGATTTTTTTCACCCTCTTACTCAAGATGTGGAAAACATTTGATTGTACCTAAGTTCCCTCAAGACCCACAAGTGGTTGGGAAGAGAAAATGCCCTGTAAAATTTCTTTTCTAAGGACAACGCTAGGTTTTCCACAATCTGAATTTGAATCCATGAGATTTTGCTTAAGAGTCTGACAGTCTATCTGTGGGCCATGGTGCCTCAACACTCATCTTGTAAGTAATACGCCACTCACTGTGCACATAGGTCATTAAATACATGTATACTGAAACCTTTAGCCATGTCATAGCTTTATCACATTGTAAGGGAAACATTCATGTTGTAAATTCCGGGTATTTAATACTCACTGTACATGTATGTATTTATGTATTTTATGTATTTATATTGAGAAGCAAGAAGCATGTTCAGTTGAAATATCTTAAACCCCAACAGATCTTGGTGATACAGTGGTCTCCACCTAAGAACCCGCCCCTCGGGAGACACAATTACCGGGTTCTTAGCCGGATCGGGCTCTTAGGCGGATTTCAAAGGGGGGTAAATCATGTATGCCATAATAGCCCCCGTTTCTCGCCGCACTAACACATTAGGCCTAACGGAGCGTCATCACTTACCAAATCAATATGTGATTGGCTTACTTAGATTTTAAAACAGCAATCAAAACCATGCTTATTCCCTGCTAGACCACCCCCATCTCCATTACGCAAAACGTAAGACGCTGGCGGCTCCATTCCATAAAACCAGACTTAAAACCCATCTTTATTCTGAGCCCGCACTGAGATGTCACTTCCACTAGGCCTAGGCCTACGTAGGTCAAAACAAAGAGCGGTGTTGTATCATGGCTGGGTGGGGGTGAGACTGGGTTGCGGGGTCACACGACATCAAGAATATGGGGAGGAGGGGGTGATGTTGAAGGTGTCGGTCGGAGAATAGGGGGGAGGGGAGATAGAGCTGAATCAACACGTCTCGGGCTAGGGCTTAACTCTAGAACAAAGGCAGGGCGGCTGACAGTGTTTCTTGCGATTTAGGCGACAGCTGCTTAAAAAAAAAATCAGTCGGGGAAGAAGACCGTGTTCTTAGGCGGATTTTTTAGTTGAAAATGGGCTCTTATGCGAACAGATTATATAGGAAAAATTCTGTTTCACGAGAATGGCAGGTTCTTAGGCGGCGTGCTCTTAGACCACTGTAGTTCTATAATGTTTTACTTTTTCAGAAGCGTGTTTATTAAATATAGATATATATATACGTACCTGTAGTCAAATTTGTATTTCATACAAAAGTGTATTAGTGAATGAAGAAGAAGCAAATTTGCGATGAAGCAAAGCAAACATGAGGTTTTATTTTTTTTTCACAATTTGCACAAAGTATTCTTGTTATTGTCTCGAATTTTTATTAAAACAACTTTTTTTGCACTTTTTGTTTCTCTTTACCAGGTGCTTACTTCAAGGCTTTTGAAAAAGATCAGCTTGAAGTCAGTTATAAAGATGTATATTATCACCCAGTCGGCACTGCATCGGTTCTTATATATGGAGGGTCTGCCCTTCTGTAAGTGGAATCATTTTGGTTTTTACAGCTTACAAAATTTCCACTCTCACGCACCTGATTTAAAAAAAAAACAATTACATGTAATGCATTTTAATTTGAAAATGTAATGGAGATGCAGATAAGCTTACCTCCCTCATGAATCAATAAAAAACTCATCTTTCACACCAGTGCATTTAATGCAGTTTCATGTCATGAAATTACGACTTCTTTTCAGATGATCATGTCGTCAGTAATAACATTTTTCTCCAAATGAGATTTATGTTTTATTAATCCTTTCTGACAAATTGTCTTTGCAGGCAAGCAAGCATAGGGGGTATCTTGTTGACAGTTCTACTGGCATTGGCCTACCTCCTTGCCAGTTTTACTGAAAAGTGAGTTTCATTTTGACTTTCACATGATTTAGAGAGGAAAGTCACTGGCTTATTAGTGGCTGTAACTCTGTAATCTGCTAAATATTTCTTAAATTGTTTTGGCTGTCATGCAACTCATCCAATGTCAAACACACTTTTAGTTTCTTGTTATGATAAATCCTTGCCAAAAATGAAATATATCTTCTCTGTCTGCCTACCTATGTTTTATGATTGAATCATATAAATTCAGAGAATTGTTGGGTCTTTAAGCATCTTTCCCATCTGCAGCTTAAAAAAAGTATGTTACTCAAGACATCCCTTTGATAATCTATCATATGTCTAGTCTCCAGACATGCCAACTTTACGCGTTTGCAGTAAGAAATTACCGATAGCCGTCAGAAAGTACGGCCTACGTGCAATTACAGCTAAATTATGGCGAGGACGCAAGATATATTATATATATATGTTTTTAAATCTCATTGCCGTTGCATTCTTCGTTCTCTGGCGTTATAATTATATGTGGTAAAATTACTCTTTTGGGTCCTCATTTTACTGCGAGTTCTGCTCTTGATTACTCCAGGCCTCAAATGGGGTTGACATGTCTGAGTCTATCACGGCTCACATGATTACTGTATCAACTGATACATATGTAAAACTACAGTGAAGGCTTCATAATCACATGCATCAGTTCATTTCAAAAATGTCAGTTGTTTCTCAAATAGAATCTGGGGGATTACTACTTTCAATATTGAATTTATTGCTTTGACACCTTAGGGACCGGCCTGACACTGACCCTGGATCTTCTAAGTGCGATGAGTCAGGTACATGGCTTTCCCGGTAGAGTGCTTATCTCTTCCAAAATTTTAAAGTCAGCACTAAGAGGGTTAAGTTAGAGAAAAGTTGGAGCGGTTTAGATTTTGGTCACCCCAAACACGAGAATACTCGTCAGTGGTCCGAAAGCATAGGTTGACGTTCACGAGTATTCTCATCAGTGGTCTGCAAGGTGTTAAATTAAAGAGGCTGTTGTGAGGTTGGAAAGTGAAAAGGCGAATGACCGGGCGGCAAATAAAGTCATGCAATATAATATTTTGTATGAAATGTGAGGCTATGTATTTTTTGTGAATTGTAAGGCCTTATATTTTGTACTAAATGTGAGGCTCTATGTTTTCCTGATCTGTTCTGCTATGTTTTGTACTTTTTAGTTGCCATAGGAATAGCCTCAATCTTCGTCTTAGGTATCTTTTTTTTCTCTTTTACTACATTGGATTTTAAGCCTGCATATTTTACAAACTCATTATATAGTACTGATAAAAAATATACTGTTTCTATCGTTGTGTATTCATTTTGTCACAGCCAAGATCTGAACTGAGCTCCACTCTTGATCTGTTACTAAAACTGTAGTAGAAATGTTATAAATTAACTTTTTTTTTCCAAACTCTTCAGCTGCAATTAAAACTGTAGTAGCGATGACATAGATAAACGTTTGTTTTTTTCCCCCAACTCTTGACCTGCATGCAATTAAAACTATAGTAGCGATGTTATTGATAAAGGTTTTTTCAGATATATTTCTTTTTACTAACAAAGCAATGAAAACTGATCTACATGATACACATATTGATCAGAAGTATAATATGTCCAAATCATATTGAGCACTGCTTGGGCCTGACTATGTTCACATTATATCTCAACAGGTGGTAGTTCTTTCCTTATTTTTCTCAATCTTCATTCGCAAAGCAAATGTCCGGTGCATGGATGAAACCAACCTTGTTCTGATCGACGCAGTCAACAAAGAATACGGAATTAAAGAAAGTAAGAATATTAGATTATAATATTTTACAAGTAAAGTACGTAAAAGAAAAGTTCCTTCAAGGCCGATTAGGTCCATAGAACCGGAGCTTATCCCGGTTTCAATAGTGTGAAGCGAAACAGAATTAACTTCAGCTCAGAGACAGGACACTAGTCTGTTGTAGGTTTACTTCCCCAGCAGAATCTGCCGGTATCCAGATCACACCTGGGTGGGGAGAAAAAAAGTGGTTTAAAGTGTCTTTCCCAAGGACACAACACGGTCACCTCCCGGATTCGAACCCTGTATCCTTGGATAAGGAGTCCAACGCTCTAACCGTTCGGCCACTGCACCACCATATTGTTTTACAAACACTTCTGTAACTCTTCCACTGTTGCTGTTGAGTTTGTGCATCCTGAAGAAGTATTGGAAAACTGCTGTGTGCATCAAGAGCAATAAAGATTAGATTCATAAAGATCTACAAAACGAACTGCTACCAAGGGAAACAGCCATGGAAAACAAATTATACTCAACTACTGAACAGCTTAGGTGGCGCGGTGGCCGAACTGTTAGTGTTCCTAATCCTAAGGGTCCCTTATCCCTAATCCAAGGGTCCAGGGTTCGAATCCAGGAGATGACTATTGTTGTGTCCTTGGGAAAGACACTTTACACCATTTTTTCTCTTCCCATCCAGGTGCGAATTGTGTACCGGTAGCAGTATATTCTGCCGGGGAAGTAAACTTACCATAGACCCGTGTCTTGTCTAAGAGATGATGGGAAAAAAAAGGAATCATCTGTTCCGCTTGATGCTACTGAAACTGGGACAGACTGCTCAGTCTCATAGGCCTTGAAGGAATTTCTCTTGTTTAAATTGTGTTTCTCATTACTGAAAGTAAGTCAAGCCCTAGCGTCTTAGGCACAATTTTACTTAACATCTGGTGACCGAACGGTTAGAGCATTGGACTCGTAATCCAGGGCCCAGGGTTCGAATCCGGGAGGTAACCGTGTTGTGTCCTTGGGAAAGACACTTCACTTTACACCATTTTTCCTCTCTCCACCCAGGTGCGAATTGGGTACTGCCAGATTCTGCTGGGGAAGTAAGCCTACGACAGACTAGTCTCCTATCTAGGAGATGAAATTAATTCATCTGTCTGCTTCACGCTATCGAAACCGGGATAAGCTCTGGCTGTTTGCACCTTGAAGAAACTTTCCTTTTGTGTTTACTTTAGTGAAAGTAAGATAAATCCTAGCGTTTTACGCCCAAGTTTACTTTGACACCTACCTCTCTCTTCCAGAGCCTCTCCTGGCGCGTCAGTACATCTCCTACGAGTCGGCCCTTACAGAGGAAGAATTACTGGCAGCCACACAGAAGAGAAAGGTGCAGGTGTTTGTGTGGAAGACTCTGCGAGAGCTTCTCACTCACCTCCTTCTGCTGGTCGTCATCTGCAGCTTGTGTTACGCTGACAAGAACGAACACGACTACCAAATGCACAAGATGGTGTACACGAGTCTAGTGGATGGGAAATATGATGGGTTTAAATACGTAGGTGATGTTCTTTATGTCTGAAATTATCTCTGAATAATGATAATAATAATGATGATAATGAACATGATGATGATAATAATAACAATAATAATAATGGAGAATATGATGATAATAAAGAGAATAATAATAATCCTGATAATCATAATAATGTGGATATTGATAACATTATAATGGTGATAATAATAATAATAATAATGATAATAATAATAATAATAATAATAATAATAATAATAATAATAATAATAATAATA
>JBDFRD010080509.1:0-13821 GCA_039654405.1 Bullina lineata
AGAGAGAGAGAGAGAGTGAGAGAGAGAGTGAGAGAGATATTGGGAGGGAGGGGGGAGGGCGGCGTCGTTGTTGCTGGTGTGATCAGATGAGGAGACAAAGGTATGGAAGATTTTTTATAATAAGGAAAGGGAGAGAAGTGTAAAAAAAAAAGGGGGGAAAGGAGGAAAGGACAGAGAGAAGAGAATATATGATGTAGAAAAACAAAGATTATCAATCAATCCATGTTAATACAAGTGGTCGCTCAAAGGATGATTTTAAAAAGGAGATGCATGCCAAACAGAATATTTAAAAAGCAATTAAAAAGGCTTGAATAAATTAAAACAAAAATCAAGCCTTATACAACTAATATTCCAACCACCATCACTATATCTTACAAATACAGAGTAGTGGACATTCTATAACTCTCACCTGGCCAAAGGTGATATTCCTGCAGTCGATGGCTGTGAACTCTCTCTCCACTTTCCCATCCTCCCGGTCCACTGCTAACCAACGCTGGCACAGGAAGTAAAAGGCTTGACCTGCACTCAGGTCACGGACCACTACCTGGCGCAGGTACCAACCTGGCGAAGGGCCACAGTTGTTGTGCCAAAGCTGCACCTTGAAGATTCGACCAAGACTGTCTGGTAAACTGCAACAAAAATAGGAATAATAATTATGTTTTTTTCCTCTTTCACAGACGATCGGAGCAGTTATATCACTGTATTGCCTGGTTAGCCTCTTACTTAAAAACACTGTGTTGCCCAGAGGCACTGTTCCTCTCTGGTCATTCTAGTTTTATTCCAAAGGAAAGACAATGGTCAATATGTTTGGAACTAGTCTGACCTGCAGTCCAGATAGAGAGCGAGACGTTCATGGATAGAAATCTGAAATTTAGACATTTTGCCTGGATAGCGGCACTTGCCTACTCTTGAACGATTTTAGACTGTCAAAGGATCTTTAAGGTGTAACCTACACATGGGACCAAGACTTTATAGTTCATCTCCAATACAGCTTGGCATTCAGACTCTGCACTGCCCAGTTGGAGCCAGAGATGAATAAAGATCACCAAGTTCGTAGAAAAAAAACCTGCCACTTACGGGGGTTGAACTCGGACCCATGTGCTCGGAAAGTGAACGCCATACTGACTGAGCTATAACATACTCAGGACAATGTATCACGAGTTTTGTGTAAACTTTGTGCTGTGCTTATGTATTCCAAGGAAAAATGATGTAAACTTTCATCTTAGATTCTTCATAATGTGTTCATAATGCCAGAACAGAACTAGGAAATACCTAAGCACTTCCACAACTCCTACTTCACTTACGTGATGATGAAGCGATCACGAGAATTTCTTTCAAACATGGGCCTGCTGTCCTGGCTGATAAGCTCCCTTGTTTCTGACATGCCTTCTTCCCCATGCAAAATCAGACTGATCTGAAATACATAATTATTATAATAATAAATTATTATTACATTACAATGAAAAAAACAAACAAAACATTTCATTGAGAATTTCCACAAGTTTCTGTGTAATCTTAATTTTTCAGGTAGATTATTTGATCTCTTAAATATTTTCCTTTCGATCAACCTTCATGAGCACCTATATATTACATGAATCAGAAGAAAAGTATTCGACCTGTAATTTAGTATATACCACTTCTGTTCGAACACTCCTTTCATTCTGCCCAAATACCTTTGAGGTTGTCCCAGCATTTCTGTTGATGCCTGTCTCCATGATGACCTCATACTTTTGGTGGTGTGACGGCATGTTGTCCTGTAGGTACACAGAGTCGCCTTTCTTGGCGTCATGCAGATCAGCCTGGTGCAGTGTTGTCGCCAGCACCACATACAGCAGGAGCACTATCGCCACCAGCACCACAGGGATAGGGTTTTCATAGAGGCTGCAAACAAGAACAGCAACAGTGATGATAAGGATAAGTAAGGATAACAAAATTTATGTTGAAATTAATCCAATGCAGTGTCACATGCATTTACAAAAGTGATGTATCTGCCTGACACTTAACGATTCTAATTAAACTGCCTGACACTAATTATCCACTAAATAATGTCTGAAGAAAACAAATTATTGACTGAAAAAAATGTGTGGCACATGTTCAGGCATTTTTAGTAGCAGCAATGAAGACAAAATGCAGAATGGCTGTTGTTAAGCTCAATGCGTTTGACAAGAAAGAGGCTTGACCAAAATGACAACAAAGCACAAAATAAATGTTCTACATTGCTGTCTTGAATCAGTACCCGTATGAATACAAAAGTATGTTTCATTAAATGCTACATTGTAATTTGTTCTCGTTTAAATCATCTTCCAACTGTAATAAACTTTTTTATGCTGCCACTTCGTATCATTTTGTTCAAAATTGTGCATTTTGAGTTCCTATCAAAGTTTAATCATTCGCAAAATAAACATAAATTATTTTATTTAGGATTCTAATTGAGGTGTACTTACTTTAAGTACATAAAGAGGATAGCGATAATGATGGAGAATGAATCTATCTATTACAACAAAAGCATTACTGTTATACATTAACGTAAGACTGCTTAGCCAAATAAAACAAAAGCAAACAAATTTCAAACACTTTCGTAGGTTCAGAGCAAATGATTATTTTCAAAAGGTGATTTACAAAGTTTCTCCCATATCTTTACCACCGGCTTCTTACCTAAAGAAGTCCTCAAGATCAGAGACAGTCAACTCATTAGGAACCAGTTCAAAGTAGCCTCCAAAGGTAGTTAAATGGTTGCACCTGTACAATAAGGAGTACAATAATAAAATTTGTTTGGTAAAAAAAAAAAAAAAGAAAGTAAATTTAATTTATCGTGCACATTTTTAACACTCACATTGTGAATTTTTTTTTATGCATAAAAGAATAACACGACTTGTTTTTACAAAGTTTGCAAAACAAAAAGTATGCACAAAAAAAGCAAGACAGTAAGCATGTGTTACATTAACTTTCATTTTTTCCTTTTCTGGAGTCAAACTTATGTAAAAGCAACTAGGTTTTCAAATGCACCTTTAAAATGAAAACAAAATAGAACAACTGGACGAAGCAATTAACTACTTGTGGACATTAATCCACAAAATTATTTTAAAAAAACAAGAAAATGTGACTTGCGTAATTACAAAAAGAAGGCACTTTAACATTGTACCATTCATTAACTTCTGTTCGAACACACTAGACCACTAGAAAATAGATTTTCCAGAAATATGACACATTAAAACCAACACAAGAAATTGTCGCCAATTGAAGCACCCTACCCATAATAACTTTCCAATAAATGCAACACTTATACAGTTTTCTACTCAGCAATACCCATAACACTTTTTTAACTAATACAAGAGTAGCCTAAATAATACACGTCCTTACTGGCAGTGCAAGGCTTTGACAGTTGATGATGGCATGACTTGGCAGCCATTGCTGCACCACCTGTTTTTTGTTTGGTTCCAGTACACACATGTGCCCCACCAGATGCTGAGCGTGTAATGCCGACCTTGGATCTCATCATTACGACGACGCCCTGAGTTGAAGGAAGCCTCCACCAAACCTACATAGTACTGTTTGCTTTCTGGAGGTGGAATAGAGAGATGATCGTTTTCTAAACAAAACAGGCCACTTAATTCTCGTAATTATCATTACCTTAAATATGCATCGAATATGAAATTGTGTGAATGAAATCTGTGTAAGAGATTTCAGATTCTAAATATAAGTACACAAAAATTAGCATTTTGAAGCATGTACAACACACAAAAATGTAAAAAAATAAATGTTTTGCACTTATGGAAAATTATTAACTTTCTAAACCTCTAAGATACAGTTTAGATTATGAAGGATTCAATTTGTAACTAATAGAAAGTCAATTCAACATCAACTATTATTCTCTTACTATAAACATACTTTATTTTACAAAATCCTGTCATCTTATTTACCAGTGTGGAAGTGAACTATCTAAATAAGTAGAGTAAACTAAAAAAAAAAAAAGGAAAAATTTGATAGTACAATTTCCTACTCTACGCAGAAGCATCCCCAAATATTTTACAGTTTGCTGATGCGGTTATTACTGAATAAATCTAACACAGAGAGAAAGAGGTAATCAATAATGACCGTGATTGATGAGCTGCCTCACCTGATATTGATCCAGGAGGCAGGAAAATCTTCATGTCCTTTGTGTCGTGGTCGTATTGCTTTTTGAACACATGTTGCTGCAGGCTTCTGTGGGGGTGCTGTGCGCTGTAATACAGGAACAGATATGTGTTATAGATATGCAAAACACAGTTTTTGTTTGTAATGTAAGTTCTATGTAAGTAATATAGGTCTTTCTGACACTTGTGAAACATTTATGTCTTCCATATGTAGGAACGAAAAACATGTCAAATTAAGTTGTTGTTTTTTACTGTATGCTGGGGAATTAATCTTACTCAACATTTTAACTTTCTGTTACGCAATGGTACATATAGGTTACAAAATGCTATTTTATAAAATACCAAGTAAAAATAATATGAATAAATCTTTTCCTTTTGTTCATTTAAAGAAAATCAATGAGATTCTAATATTACATATAGTATTACTTAAAGAAGCTGGAGGTAATTGGTATACCTTTGTCTCTCTGCTTTTCAAATCAGTAAATCCAAATCATTTCTACACCATTTCCTTGTTAATGTGCATTTACTCTAAAAATTGTTGACATATTTTCAACTATAATGATTCATACATTCTTAATGAATTAATGACTTCAACTGAAGACCAAAATAAATCCCTGCTCTTCCTTGAAATGCAAAGGCTTTAAAATTGAGGACATTATTTTATATTTTAAATATGTCACATATCGACACCTTCTTAGGAAGTCATCAAGGAAAGTTTTATTACTTCGATATGTTATTCACAGGTATTAATAACAAACAATGATTGCCTGCACGGAATAACCATATGGTAACAACCTGAGCATATTATGTTCTTGCACTATATTTAAACAGGATTCACAGTTAGACAGCATCCAGGATGAAAAAAAGGTAAAACGTTTCCACATGTTTTTCTCTTAGCCATTTTTATACTCCCTTGTGCTTGACATTTGAGAGATAAGCAAAGTTGAAATAACACTATAATTGCTTTCCCTACTTCTTCGACACGTTCCAACAAACATACTTATTTAATAATGTAATATACCCACATGATCTGAACAAACAAATATGGCTGTTGTGTTTATAACCTGAACAAATAATAATAAAATAATATATTCATTTCTTTTAATACCACATGATGCTGAAGCCACAAACATACACAATAAAAAAAACAGCGTGACACAATTAAACTTCTGATTTTATAATTATAACAATATGCTACGCTGCACAAACACTGAATCCCTCATAATGCTGGTAAATACAAATGATTGGATTAAGAAATTTCCATTTAAAAGATATAGATTGCTTTAAAGTGTCATTCTTGTGAAGTGTATGACTATTCTTGTATATCAATCATCAAATTTCTCACTTAAATATATTTGTCTAAGAAAATAAATGCTATTCAAAATTGTGAGTTGTAATTAAAATGCATGACTATCAAATCAATTAATTATCAAGTTCCTCATTATAATGTTAATTTTGGCCAATAAAATTCATTTTTATATATTCTATACCTAGAACGGGTGATTTTTACATCATCTCCTAGACAGGACGCTCGCTAGTCTGTCGCTAGTCTGTCATAGCTTTACTGTCCCCAGCAGAATATACTGTACCAAACTAGAACCTAGGTGGTGAGAGGAAAAGCGTCTTTCCCAAGGACACAATACGGTTGCAACGCAGATTGGAACCCAGGACTCTTAGACTTGGAGTCCAGCGCTCTAACCATTAGGTCACCACACCACCTACAAATAACTTCATCCATATGACTGACCAACAACAAGACTGGAGTACATACATTTCCAGAACTTTCACACCCCACAATAACTGTGGCAACACATGCCCTCAAAGCAAGCTCCAATAGAAATAAACTAGACAATCCATAATACGTTACTTATATCATCTGTTTCACCTTAACTATTTAGGTTAATAATAAAGTAAAGCATCCCAGAAGACAACAATACCTTTGACCACTGTAAATGTTGAAGAAAAGGGGAAAAAACTACTGTCTGATAAAAAAGATCTTTAAAAATTCAGCCAGAACCCACTGCAAAATTAATTTGAAAAACAAAGCATTCAGACAAGCCACTATCGTGAAATCTTTGAAGTGTTGCTTATTCCCACAATCCTTTACAATCTTCAGAGATAAGTAAAACATTTTCACGCCCACTGTTCAAACTTCCACCTGGAAAATCCACAGCTCCTGATGCATCTGCTGAGTGTGTATCGCCGACGAGTGGAGAAGTTCAAGGACAAAATGAATACACCTGAAACTTTGCTCACCTCTCCAGAACAGGCCTGAGCCAAGGTTTCAGGCACATCCAGCTTGCACATTCTTCTGTTTCTTCTACAACACTCCGTATCATTCTTGTGTTAGCCAATGGATCCAACTATCATTCTACTAGCCTGTCACCTTATTTATACCTGATTGACACTATCTTTTATCTATCAGCCAATCACATCCACCTATCAACCAACTTTATTTTACTATGAGCAACTCAGTCTAACCCTGGCTGTATCAAACTGTGTATGCAATGAGCTGTTGATATGCATACAATTTATCCAAAATCAAAAACTCCAAACATTAGAAAGTCAGTATACCAAATACTCGCTGGATGGATCTTAAAAAAAACAACAACAAAAAACATGCTTCAAGTATTTTTTTCCTGAACTTTGCATGTAAAATCAACCTGAAGTATTTCTACACCAATTCTTTTAGAAAAAAGTGAAACAACAATACTGGATGGACCATTCTTAAAATGAAACATCACGACAAAAAAACAAAAAACAAACATGAAAAACAACAACAAAGAAGAAGCCTGCCCACACCTTATGATGACCATCAATGGAAAAGGCCGCCCAGATGTCACTTGTTCCAGCTGTATGTGGACATGCAGGTACTTATCAGCATCTCCAGTGTGGTCGTAATGGCGGTTCATAGAAGTAGATGAACGATTCAGCTGGTGGATGTTCATTCTACGCTTGTCCAGGTAGTGTTCACTGGCCGTGCTGTTCTGGAAGAAGCATAAGGGTCAAAGAACAGAGTTAGAACAAAGAACAAAAAACAAAGTATGCCAAGGAATGGACAAATCTAAAAAAAGGAAGTGAAACAATTCATGTTATCAATATGAGAGAGCTTTTTTACAGTGCAAGATTAGATATCCAGGGCACTTTGTATGCACATTTGTATGAAAGTGTTAAATATAAAAGTGAAGTTGCTTCCAGATCGTTAAGGTAAAGAAATAAGAGTTCATCCTGCTTTCTGCAGCATTAAACATAAAGATGACAACAGGAACAAAATTGCAGGTACACATGCATAAAGGATAATTAAAAGATTTTTCATATTTTAATAAAAAATTATCTCTGTAAAAGTTCCTAGGCACTGCATAAATGATCTATTACGATGATTTAAGCTATATATAACGACTTATTTTTCCTTCCCCAAAAGAAAGAATAATAAGCACCATCATGTGTCACTGTTTCATACCTTATTATCTACAACTAATTGATTAGCCATCATGGTACAAGTAATTGTTGCACGAGTCTTGCATAGAGCAGTTAATTAATTGGTTTTAATGAGGAAGTTCTCCATGGTGTGACCATCTGTTACAGTTATTTTTGTGTATCTAAGCACTTCCATGTGGTGTGACTAATTAATTGTACTATTAATTTCCGATTTACGTGTTCAACTCACTGAAGCAATCTTGTGTGGGATGACCATCTGAATCATATCCTCCCTGGGCAAGTCAGAGACTTTGAGTTTGTCCACACCCACACAGTCATAGAGGTCCAAGGATGCCACGCTTGACTGCAGCTGTGGGGATAAGACCATGAAACATGGTTAAGCCAGCAAGGGTGTGGTTGTAAGGGGAAATATGTAATTTCACTGTTTCTTTCTTAGTCAATGAGTCACCCCTTAGTCCTATCACATTCCTCACACAGCAATGGATGGTTTGAAATTACATAAAGGGGATGAAATAAATAAAAAATAAATTAATAAAATGATCCCAAATTTACAAAAAGTCATAAAGAAACATATCTGTAGCCATGCAGCTTTGTGACAGGGTCTAATAAACGACCCGTAAATCAGACATTTATTTACGCTTCAGTCTGTTGTTATCACTTAATACTTATTTTCAAAACCTTTAAAACAATTATTAGTACTTTAATTCATGAACTCGCCTAATCACTAGCAAGAAATACAAGTTGCATGAAAAGACAAGTCCTAAATATTGTTTTCAACTGCACACAAGGTTTTCCTAGGACTTTGGTCCACATTCTAAGATAAAACAAGCTGTGAACCTATATTGAAAATATAGTGAATACCTGGCCTCCACTAATTGCAACTCAGTTAGGTAAACATGAAAGCTGACAAATTCATGACAAATTCATACCATAAAAAAATCAATCTCTTTGTGTTTGTCTATGGTAAACAGATGGGATGTTGCATGGGCCACCTACGTAGTAGAACTCGAAAACATTACGAGACAACCAAAATGGTAGTGATACACTATCCATTCAACACAGTACAACTACACATCAGGAACAATACAGGTGTATATTTAAGTGAGGAAATGATTTCAATCTCATTGATCCTGGAGAGGGCATAGCAGTTGGTTATAAGTGTCAAGGTCTGAATGCTTCTATCGTAAAGCCAAGTGTGGAAGCTTAAAACTGACTTGTGTTTTACACATCCATTTCACCATTGTTGGAGTGAAATCAATGATGTGCCTGCTCCATCAACATATTAGAAATTTATAAATAACAGTACATGTATTTAGGCTACTCCTCTCTCTCTCTCTGTATCTTGTTATGCAACAAACTGTTCGAGAACATTCTTTGATCAAACTGTTGCAGAAGATGTACACTGTGGCAGTGTTTAAATTTAGCTTTGATTCTGTTTTCAATATGTTTTATAACACTTCAATAAGTTTCCCTGCAGATTTCATTCACATTTTTTGCATTTATTTTTCAAAAAGATCATTATAATCCAAACTGTCTGGAAATTTAAACATGTGCCTATCTCATTTATAATTGTTTCCCTTATTATTAGCTGTAATGTTTAAATGCAGGTTAGTAAAAATCACTGCAACCAAAATCAAGAACTTATATAATGCATGACTCGTGTTCTGCAGCATACAAAATGCTACAAAAAAAATACACCTTGCACAGCGTTTTATTTAATGTCATGGAGAACAAATAGAAGAAGAGGAGGTAAAGTAAAACAACCCTTTCCTCTATGAGATGGTTATATTCATAAAAGTGTGAAAAAGATCCTGAAGATCAATTAAAAAACAGGCTTAGGCTCAAATTATCGCGAGATTTTAGACAGAAATACTGGTTATGCAGAAATCCCTATTCAGACACTACTCTCTGACAACAATGTGAGAGGGCAATTATCATGAAAGACTTTATTATTAAAAAATGTTTTTAAAAATTCAAATGCCAAAACAAAACCAATCTGTCTCATGACAAAATAAATCTCTGAGAGATGAAAAGAGATTCCTCCTCCTTCAAACTGCTTCCTCCTCTGAAAGAACGTCTTGGGCCACTCATGCCAAAGAAATCAATACAAGCTGTTTCACTCCAGCAACTACTCAATAAACAAAGAGAGAATGAGAGCGGTCTACCCTGTACAACCTTTTCTCATTTCCATAATGTGCTCAACCAGAAACTGAAACGCCCGTTGTAGTCTGTCGTAGTTACATTAACTGAAGCATCCACTCCACTAAGTTTTCGGTGCAATAGCCGCAACTAATGCACCATGAGAAAAGACCTTCTATTCTGAGTCATCCTCCGCCAGGACAAAAGAATGAAAGGCTGGGTGGCAAAAGCAATGCTCTCTTAATACACACACACAATAATACGTAATGCAAAACTGGGTGGTTGGCGCTGAAAGCAAACAGGAGGAGAGAACCTAAAAACTGTCCAGCCCAATTTGCTAATAGTTTTGTGCTGGTGTCTGGCTAAGACAAAGCATCAGTGTGTGAGCCCTGAGCCAGCTCCCCAATCAATAGAAATTGCGTTAATGTACTGGATCAATGGCTTTCATCAACAAGTACTGAGGAGGCAATCAATATGGGCCTATCCTCCTCCCCCTGCCCATGTCACTAGCATACTCCTCCCCTTACGCCTCTATCCCTCCTTTTACACCTTTCTTGTCAGTCTTGCCACATTTCCCCTCCCCTCTCTCGCCCCTTCTTCTCAAATGCTAATGCTCCCATCCCCCTCCTTTTTCTTCTATCCCTCTCAGTAGAGGATTAGTTTGGCTTAATAAGAAAAGCAGGACCGGTCATTGCCAGGGCTAGTCCTCAGCTGGACTTCAGCACTTCTGGCTTGGTGAGACTCATGAACTCAGCGATGCTGATGGGACTTCACGCAAGGTCTAATGGGAAGATAGGAGAAGTGACATTTGCTACCGGAAACCTTCTCATTTTGTGAGGGCAGCACAGCGGAGTAGCCAAAAAATCTGGCCAGTCTGAGAATGCCATGAAGAGGATGAAGACATCCACGTAAAAAAGGGGTTGGCATTTTGAGCTACAAGGTCAAAAATACTTTTGAACAAGAAATTCCTGTCAGAGCATGAGGCATACTGGTTGATTAATTCTCAATGTGAAAGCTCATGGACATGATTAATGAGCATTAAAGAGACCCTTTCAATCAAGAAAAAAGAAATCGTCACAGGTGGCCTATTTCATCACAAATCTATAATGAACAATTCAAAGTTTATCCATTATTTCATATGGCATAAACAGTGCAAAACAAAATGCACGATACATCATTAATTTTGTTGCCTCTTAGAAAACCTACTGATATTTTATTTTAGAAAATTTCAAAATTCAATTTCCTTTGACTCCACAATGTAATAAACCCATCGATCATGCATGCATGACTTCTAGAACCCTAATTTAACCCTATGAGTGATCCCTATATAACATATAAACCAAACAAAACCCTCTTTTCTTGAAAGTGACCGTAACACTCACCATATAACCCTCAGAGTCAGCACTGCCAAAAGGGTTGCTAGCAAAAGCCATGGCTCTGGACTGGAAGCACTGCTGGTCAGTGCTGTAGCCATACAACTGTGCAGTCTGTGGCCTCCTCATGGCTCGGACTGTGCCTAGGACTGAATGGTTCTCTGAGGCGTTAGCAGCATGGTCCACTTCCAGCTGATGTCGGGACAGTGTGTAGGCAAGACTCGAAGGAAGCTGGAACATGACCCCGTTCATGAGGACTGGCAGCAGGTGGCGCAGACTGTAGTGGGAGGCATTGATGGACAGGTAGTGTTCTTTGACAATCACAGGCTGTTCCCCCAGAGAGTGAAGCTGCAGCTCCAGCTGTAAAGAAGGGAGAGAGTATAGGGAGATGGTCATGAGGATTTAAAAATCTTGGGAAGGAATCAGCTAAAGGGAATGATGATGGTGGTAGAGGTGGAGGCACTGGAAACTGAACTTGTGTTTTACACATCCATTTCACCATTGTCGGAGTGAAATCAATGACGTGCCTGCTCCATCAACATAAAAGAATAATAACTCACTATTGGAAAAACGTTCCAAATTATCTTTAATTTTGCAAAGATCTCACATTATCAGGAGTGGAAATTTTATGATATGGGTGTACACAGGTGACAATATGAAAAGAAAAACAAAAGAAAGAAAGAAAGTATCCATGGCTGACAGCAGCTTTTCACCGGGACAGAAAATCTGAGAATGTAATGTGTCGATGGTGGTAAGGCATTGAGAATAGGAAAAGAAGACGCAACCGTATTCTGCATTTACTTATAGATAGACATAACTAGAGACATGGTGTGTCAATATAAATCCTCACAGAGCTCCAAAGACTGTACATATGAAAGTAACAGAATGGGAGAGGAAGGGAAGGGGACAACTGGCAGACACTTTGCAATCTAAGGTATGGAACTGAAGAAATAGAAGGAAAAGTGAGCACAGGAGAGATGAAGACAACCTGACACAAAAGGAAGACATGAGTGAAGTGAATGTATGAAGAAGAAATATACTTGAAATTTAAACTTGCCTGGAATGTCCTTAGCAGATAAAGATTGAGAGTTTGCATGAGCAAAGCATGGAAGAGGAGGAAAGTGAGGGAGGGGGGAGGAGGGAGACAGAAAGAGAGGAAGGAAAGAGGAATGTAATTCCTGAATGAAATCCAAGAGGTGAGCATTTACACATTCTTAATCCCACCAGCCTCAAGGAAACAAAGGAAACCTATGGCTGACCAAGACTATGAAAATGACTGATTACCTTCATAGGAGCATAAGGGTAGGAGCCTATCAGTTTACCAGTTTTCAGAAATATGAACTTCATTCTTAAGCAGCTGTAAGCGCATTAACCACCACCATCCCTTCTCTATCAACCATGCAATTATAAACCTGTTCCATCTTGTAATAATTCATTTTTTATGGTCATCAAATGGAAATGAGCAGAATGAGAGGGTGATACAGAATGTGTGGGTTTTTTTTGTTTTTTTTAAAGGGAGGATAGTAGGTAATGATAGAAAGAAAAATTGCAACACAGAAAAATAATGCAGTCCTTTATGGACATATACGGGAAAAATAAAGGTCTATGTGGTTGAGATGGGGTGGTTGCGATAGAGACAGTGAGTGACAGAAGAGAAGAGAAGAGAGAAAGAAAGAGAAGAGAGAAAGAAAGAGAAGGCGAGAGAGGGAAGAGAACAGAAGAGGGAGGGGGGTTGGCTTACGGGCAGCGAGGCTTGTCATCAAATCCCCAGTCTCAGCCGCCAAATCCTATTAAGTCCCCCGCTAAATGTGATGGGGGTGATACAATCTAATAACGCCGACAAGACAAGACATAAAGCAGAGGCCGGGCCGCTGCAATCAATCAAGCGGCTACCAGGACTCGGGCCTATCTACTATCCCCGCCTTCGTGAACTATACCAAGCTTCTGTCAGGCGTCCTACACTGCTCTGGGGAGGAGAGGACTGGAGGACGGACATGCACAGATGTGTCTGCGGAACGACAGAAAGAACTAGTCTATAGACTGGGGGTCCACGAACATTTCCAGGCTTTGATGAGACTGTCAAGACTTGGGTGGCGTGACACGAGGAAATTGAGGGCACGAAAGCCCCAGCAACATCGTGCTTCTAGACGACAGAAGGCGAGGGCCATGTTTCGGGCATTGACTTGTGTTTGGCTCCACAAAAGAACGAGGTGGTGGTCACTGGCTATTGCTGTGTGCCTACAATACTGATGACGTTGAGCCCCCGGCGTGCATAATGTAAGTGCGGCACAATCACCTCAGGACATGCAATGTTATGTGTGTCACTTTGACTATACAATAGGGTACAATATAGAAGAAATGGAAGAGGATAAAATGTGTTAAAGTGGACGTGTGTGAGAGAGTGAGAGCAAGAAACAAGCCAGGGTGGGGTGGGGTGGGGAATGGAAACCTTTTAGACTCAAAAACAATGACAGAAAGAGCGATCGCGCATGCGCGCACGCACACACACGCATTCATTCATACATACATACATACATACACACACACACACAAAGTAACAAACACAATCAAATCAAGCTATCCCGTAAAAATACACAAAGACAAACCAACGTTCGACACAACTGTCTTCGAAGGGTGAAAACAACGTGAAGCCCAAGCTGTATCAAAGAAACACAGTCTCGGAGTCCAAAAAGAGGACTTGTCTGGTCGACTGGCAAGCAAGGAAATGACTGCGGAAC
>JBDFRD010080620.1:0-13812 GCA_039654405.1 Bullina lineata
GAATATGCCGGTACCCAATTCGCACCTGGGTGGGGAGAGGAAAAATGGTGTAAAGTGTCTTTCCCAAGGACACAACTGTACTCCGAAAGGGTACAGTAGGCGTACGACGTGCCCACTAGCGACAAAAGGCAGACTGCTTCAAAAACAACAAAAGAAAAACAAGACCAAAAGACAACCCCCTCCCTCCCGTTGCACCACAGATGCGCTACCCACCTGCGTCCAGAACGAGTGAAAAATCACTCCGTCGGCGATATCAGACCTGACAACAGGACTGGAAAACCGACGCTAAACAAAGAAATCAAGTCAATCAGAATAACTGCCCACTACAATGCTACATTTTTAAAAATGAAGTTGACAATTGATTAAAAAAAAAAGGTTAAAGAGGGAAAATTTTGACAAAATCATCATAAGACAGGGGAATGATCACCTGCAATATTTTTTGTGACTGTTAACAAGAAAATGATATAAATCTATGTCTCTTCCAACAAAAGCCAGCAGCTTACCTTCATTTTATCACTTTGAGTGACCTTTGTGAACACAGGATCTTGACAGTGCAGAGCTCCAAAAAAAAAAAAAAAAAAGGAGAGGTGAGAAAGTAAATGAGGCAACAGCTTAATAAAATCTGTTTTTCAGGTTTAGCCTTGAAAACATATGATTACCGTAAAAGCTTTTTATCAAACATTCCACCCATCTACGTAAATATAGGAAACAAAAGATATTATTTTGTGAACAAAGTTAAAAAAAAAGTTTGCGCTTTCACTGCTCTTGGTTAATTAAGGGTTTGTGCTTTTTCGCCATGAAAATGACCCTGGTACTAGTAATAAAAAAGCAATCTATTCTACAGATTCATTTTTGTCTTGTTATCATGATAATAAGAATAAGAATAATTAGAATACATGTAGATCTACTACTAATAATAAAAGACTACTTACAGCAAACTTAACCTCAAAAACAGTATGAACGTTGAAAGATGAAAATGCAGTTAGAGTTACAGTTACAATGTTTTGGTATGAAACAGTAGAAGACAATTGAAACAAAATCCACATATTTCTATTTTCATTTTACTTTTCAATTGAAAAACAGGGTTCATTCCTCAAGTAGGGCTAAAAAATGACACTTTTTCAATCAATGACAATTTTTCTTCAATTTAACCGTTGTCTTCTCTACAGATTTATTCTTTTACCATAAAATACCTTTATGACAATTATTCATAAATTTGATTTTTAATATTTACCGTGCCCAATTTTGTTGACACAATTCTGCTTGTCCACAAGTAGGTTACCTGGCAAAAAGAGTCAGACGAATTTGGTAAAAGCCAAAGCAATAGAAAAATGGACCTTTTCAATAGACTTCTAAGATATAGATATGATGGACATGTAATGTCTGTTGCATTTTGTATTTCTCAGCCTGACACAAACCATTGTGCTACAAATTGGTCAGTTTCTGTCTTGAAAAACATACTTCCCTTTAAAGGTACAGATTACTGTACCAGAATTATATGACTCACTGGGTGGCGAGGTGGCCGAATGGTTAGGGCGTTGGACTCCTAAGCCAGGAGGTGACCGTGTTGTGTCCTTGGGAAAGACACTTTACACCATTTTTCTTCTCCCCACCCAGGTGTGAATCGGGTACCGGAATATTCTGTTGGGGTAGTAAACCTTCGACAGACTAGCGTCCTGTCTAGGAGATGAAGTAAAAATCATTTGTTCCGCTTCACGCTACCGAAACCTGGATAGGCTCCGGCTCTATGGGCCTCATTGGCCTTGAAAGAACTTTAATTTTTTGCCCTTTTTTATAGTACTCACAACATTATCCCAATAACTGATTACATGTTCGTGGTCATTCTGGTTCCGAACAGTGGTGAAGGAAGGTACAATCAGTCTTATTATGATGATGTTCACAGTCAGAGCATTTTGCATGATATTGGCTGCACAGTTTAATCAGGACTGCGTGGCCAGTTATTCCCCCTCCCCAACTTTTCCCCTCATGTACAACACCATCATCATGTCCGAGTTTTTACTAATACAGTAACACACGCAGCTTGATCTCATCTCATGCAGATGCTGTATAATCAAGTGTCTTGGAATTAAGGTATTCTAGCTGACACGAATTGCCTGCATCCTCAGCGTAACCCATAAAGAATAAGATGTTCAAGTTCCAATTTCAATTTTCAGCAACCAAAAAAAAAAAAAGATTATGTTACTCATTTGACCCAATATATGCCATGTGTGTTCCTCCCTTAACATCATCTACGATTCTAAGTCTCCTCGTTATCAATTCTTTTACTTTCTGGGTTAAATGAGAGACAGTATATAAGTTTCAAAATTTCATAATACTTTTACATGAATCAGTATCTATGACATAATTATAATTAATACATTATAAACACTGTGGCCTATATAGAAGAGAATGCTGTGCATTTTAAATGTTTTATATAAAAAAAATTAGGACAGCTGATAGATGCCCTCAGATTATAGATCTATAATATTATTACTTCCCAACCTGTCAAATTAATTCCTGATTCCTTTTTACGCAAGGAAAAAGATAAATCTTTAACATAAAAAGTATTTACCATCCTTGTCAAGAGCTCCTTCCTCAAAGAAAAAGCTGATTCTATCTCCACTGCTTATGAAATAATCATTGACGGTCTGGAATTTTAAATAATTTTATTAAACATGACTCCAAACAGTATAGATCTATATGAAACATGACTCCAAACAAAACATTCTTATATGTTTACTTCTTCCCCTGATAAAACAGATTTAACATGTAAAAAAAAAAGATTGAGAAGGAAAGCATTTGAGAATACCATACTTTTTCCTGTGACTGCTAATCAATTTTACTTTTACTTGACATGAATATCACCATAAGCTGCATCTAAAACTAGAACGATAAAAAGACCATTTCATTAATACCAGTTTGATTACACAATTAACATTTCATCTAGATCTACATTTGCACTTTTGCCACCAGTACTGAAAGAGTTTATCTTGACTTTAATTGAGTATTAATAAATGTAATTATATCTAAAATGCCAAACAATGTACCTCATCAGCATTGGTTGAAGAGAAAACAGCACGATGTTCTCCAATATTCACATTTTCAACAATTTTTCTCATCTGAGATTTGCACTCTTCTACTTCTTCAGCAGAAAGGAAATCCTCTATGACAGCAAAGCCATCACTGAAAAGCTGAGACAAAAAGAAAAATCAGTTTTACCAGTACGGTAAGCAAATTAACTTCCTTTGCAATGAAGAAAAATAAATGATACATTAAACCATGAACACAAAATAACAATTAATTCTAAAAAGTAGCAGAACAAAATTGCAGTTAGGCCTACGTCTGAAAACGTTCTTTCCTGGCAACATATTCAATTCACTTAGTAAATTATTCCGCTTCAAAAAAATGGCTGCCAGTTCTCGGACAGATTTTTAGCATTGTGTGCATTGAGAAGAGATGTGAGTTCTTAACAATACAAAGTTTCTGATTTGGTGAGACTTCACTTGATTTCTTTCTTGTTAATGTCGGTTTTCCGGTCCTTGATGCTTGCAGGTCCGATATCGCCGATGGCACGAGATCTGGTGAGTACCGGGTCATCATCAACATTGCCCCTCACCCTTATCAGGGTATAGGCCACACACAAGGGATTTCCACTTCCTTCTGTTCTGGGATAACTTTGCCAGTTCTGACCATGTATAGACTTTGCAGTTATACATGTACTTTAAATCTCATTGATGCCGTTGCGTTCTTCGTTCTCTGGCGTTATCCTTGAACGTGGTAAAATTACTCCTTTGGATCCTCAGCACTCACGATACCTGTGTAGTGTAATGCAAGTAGTTTCTTCTTTCACATAGTTTCATTGTCAAAGGTAGGGTTCAGTTACGTTTGTTTTTCATGTTGACCTACTCCTTGCTATGAAAATACATCCACACTTCTTTGTTACTAGTGTTATGATGTAGGCCTACTTCACTTCACTTCTTCACTTGTCCCTGACTTCCGTAGATGTTGGGGCACCCGTGAAGACGTTTCTACTCTAGACCACACTACAAGTGAGAAAAGTGACACGGCTGATCAAGAGTTGCCTCAACGTAACACAAGTCGCAATCAATACTCGACATTACTGTTTTCAGGGGTAAAAGAAAAGGTGGTGATAAAAAAGACTATGTACATTAGAGTAGGTAAGGAAGAAGAGAAAAATACAAAGAATATGATGAAGAGAAAGTCGAGAAGTGCTATGACGAGTACGATAATGAAAAGGGAAATGAAATACGTTCCACTCGTACAGTGTACATGTACACACATGGTGGATGATGTGAACCAATGAGAGTGAAGTCTGATGTCAGTGGAAGTTCCATGCAAACCACATGAAGAAAGACAAACGTTAACAAACACAAGTCAGTGAGACATTAATATTAGTACTAAATAAGGAACAAGTGAACACATGGGTTATATTGTCATACAGACTGCTTTAATTCCTAAAAGACATCCTGATTCAGTTTTCCAACAGCAAAGAGCTAATCTTTCAGCTCAAAGCTGGACCAAAAATACTTTGAATTTCTCTCAATTGTGAAATGCGAAGAAAAAAAAATATTGATATTTGCCAGGCTACATTTCGTGTCAAAAGGGATTGTTTCAAAAATATTTGATTAAAAGTACACAATTTGTAACTAACATTTTAAAGTGTTTTTTTTTTTTACTGTATCATCAACAAATACAGTTTGTTTTCCAACATTCTAAACAGCTAAACACATTTGAAAAATAAATCTTTCCCCATGGAAACAGAAAAAAAAGAGCCCCAATAAATCGAGCCTCCCTCCCCCTCCCCCGAGTCCCTGCTATTTCCCTCCCTCCCCTAATGTATAAATAAATAGTCTAGCAAGCAAACTACCCTCCCACTGGTCACAACACACATGACCACTCCCCTCCCTCCCCTTGTCTTCATGCTGTGTCACACAATCTTCAAGTTTTTAAAGTTTCAATTACAAAAAAGCCTCCCCCCCCCTCCCCCAAGCCCTGTTCCCCATCCCAATTCTTCTATCTTGGATGGAAGATCGATTAAATTCAAAACGACAAAGGAAACAAAAAAGTGACTCAACAATCACAACAAAAACCCCAACACTGACCACACCATCTCCTCTAGCCTTCCTTTTCCACTGGCCCACCTAGAAGAAACCGGTTCGGGTACAAGTTCTTAGAGAAGGGGACACCTCGAAGAAATGGTTCTGGTACAAGTTCTTATCAGAGAAGGGGACACCTCGAAGAAACGGTTCCGGTACAAGTTCTTATCAGAGAAGGGGACTTGAGAATTGTAGCCCAAGAAAATTATTAAACGAAAAGGGATTTATTTCCAAAGATAGATTGTTTCCGACGAGATACGAGGTACCAACAGTCAGGTCTAACAGAACTGCAAAGTTGTGCAGTCGGACTACAGTATTTTCCTCATGCATGAATCCAAAACACAAAATAGAATATGCTGTTTAAAAAAAAATGTACCTAGCTGCAACTTGTAGTTTACGACAAATTAGGGGCAGCACATTCTGGACTATCAAAGTTAATCATTTGAAATGGTACTCATAGCGCATACGCTGTGTATAAAAGGCAGGAAAAATAACAGAACTTAAATAAAAAAAAAAGAAAAGAAAAGCATTCATCCAACAATAAGTTGGGAATGCACATCTGATACTGATACTCAAATAAATTGGCAAATATTTTCGTTGATGACTTGTTGAACAAATGATAAAACGTTTGAACTGCCATTGGGGGGAAAAAGATTATAATTTGGAATGTGGTTTTCTATGAGTAAAATTCAGACAAAAATCAAAAATTGATTAAAATGAGAAAAATTATGAAGCTTTTGTCCGTCTTCATTAGGGAGGGATTAAAAATAATAATAAAAAAGATCTTCCTGCAAATAATAAAAAAAACAATGTTTTTATTAAGTTAATGAAAAGGGGAAAACATTGAAGGAAATTGAATGTGAAAACTTCTGGCACTCAGGCCAGAAGGTGGTTCCATGAACCGCTGTGAGATTCAAACAAACAAAAATGAACTTCATCCCCGCCACCCCACACCCACTTGTCTCCCTTTACCCCAACCCTACAACCCTTCGCCCTCCAAGAAAAGGAGGAAACAACTCCTCACAACATGCCCAGTTTTTGTTTGATACCTTCCCACCCCGGAGAATACCCATGTTAAAAACTGATCTGCTTTGCTCGTTCCATGAGCACCATGGCAAGAACACAACACAGCCTCAACGACTGCTTTTCATGGAAAGTGAAACTGCAGCACGGGCTTGCAACGCAGTCAGGATGGGGCAAGAAGAACACACCCCTCCCCCCACCCCCAAATTTCTCATGCAGAACATTTTTGAAGCCCCCCACTAAAGAGAAACTAGGATTGTGCGTTCCCCGATTAAATGCAATTCCTAGCTTGCTTTTGTTCCCACAGCACACACACGTTAGTGTAAGCTTACCCTGGCTGACACACACACACACACAAGCTGGAATGACAAGCACACAAGCATAGGGCAACCAGCAGATTCTGGAGGGACAGTCCAACCATTTCAAGAGGACCAACAAAACAACAAAACCTTCCCCAAAATTATATGAAAAATTGAAGCAGCATTAGCGTTTCTGCTCATTTTGCCCCCTTAATTCCCTTTTGCGCAAACCCAGCCCAAACAGAAATCAGCTACATGCTGTATCATGTATCAAAAAAAAAAGACATTTCATGAGTTGGGATCCCCTGGCTCTTTGACTTTGGATTCCAGAGTCGGCCGCTGTTGGCTTGTTCATTCCCACATGACAATCACAACCATACATATGTGCTGTGTGACAGCAAGGAGTAACAAGTATGTTGAAATTCTGTGGCTTCACACCAACAATACTTCAGTTTCAACAAATTAAAAAAAAATTAGAATACAGCATACACAAATCTCCCCCCTCCCATGTCTTAGAGAGGAAAAAAAAAAGGCCCTGAAATAAGCATTTGCTTTCCATACGTATTTTGTCCCCTCTATGATACCGGTAGCTATATTGTTAAAATACACAAAAGAACACTATGAAAAATTCAAACCAACCATACTACACTGAAAAGACAAAAGCCAAACAGCAAAGCTAAACATGAAACAACATGGGTCAATGTGCCCAATGTGCATAGAAAATAACAAATTTCACTTTGGATCAACATCAGAAAAGAACAAACGTTTGCTTGTAAACCCCATACATTCAAATACAAGCATAGCTTGTGAATACGTTTGTTTTGTTTTAAACAAAAAGCATAAAACCTCAAGAAACAACACTTTTTGAAAATTCACCGGGCTGACAGACGACTTTAAGTTTTGGAATTAAAAACAAACTGCCAACTTGCAGTGGAGCACGTGTTTTTGTTCTGTTTGTTTTCCCTGAAACGTCGTCATGAAAAGTCAGCCAAAGTATGAAGTCACTGAAGAAAATCTGTGATTTTATCTCACAATCTCAACCTTGGCACATGACCTGACAGAACAATTGAGGGGGTCGGGGGACAGGAAAATGGATGGAACAATGACAACTGCCTAGAATCGACACACCCTCGGGCACCAACAGGGTTCTTGTCACGATTCACACGCGCGCGCACATATGCAGAAGTATCCTCCAAGTTCTCACACCAACCAACCAACTGGTCAGTGTTTACGCAGGTACACTATCGCATACACGCACGCACAGACCGAAGAGCTGGGGGGCTGCGACCTCCAAAAGCGCGGGTTTTCCATCCAATAGCTTGGAACACTGTCAACATTGTTCTCCTCCTCTTCTCTCGCTGCCCACAACGCCAACAGATCTGCCTGGCGGTGGCCGTGCTGAAGGGCTTCAAGACGCCATCAGATGGAGAAGCGGTTTTTAGAGCCGAGCATCCAAATAAATAAGAACCCCCACTCGTGGGAAGTGGCTGTGTGCCCACCCAAGAGAACTTCTCTCCACTCAGCACCAAGCAGACGTCGATAATACTGGGCTCAACATACCAGTCTAATAGGGGTTATAAAATAAGAAGGAAAAAAAAAGAAGAGAAGAGTAGAGTTTGTTTAAATACTTCATGAATATTTTGTGGCCAAAAGCTCAGTGCAGACAGGCTTCTCTCCTGTCTACAAAAGCTCCATCACTCTTCTCGTTGCAAACATGATGAAAATTGTCATCACGTCATTTGATTTAAAAAGAACACCCCACTTCAGTGTCACAGTCTGGGGGAATGCAAAAAAACAAACAAAGTGTGTCCAGGTCTGGACCAGATCATGAGCCCGCTAGAATCTCCAGCAGAGAAGATTGAGATAAGCGCACAGAAATCTCCCTTGCTAAAAACCTGTGCAGCCTGGCGAGGCGAAGACGGGCTAACCATTAGGATGTCGTGCTGTTGTTCCTAACACGGGTGTCTTCGTTTCAATCAATAAGCATCTCATATTAAAATCAGTCTGACACAATATGGAACAGAAAAATTGGAGAAACAACATTCAAATGCGGATAAAATTCAGAAAAAACTCAGAACCCAAAACAGTTTAAGAAATCGAGGGGGAAAAAAATGTTTTGAAAAAAAAATGAAGAAAAAGAAAATCCTTGGGGTGACATTCGGCTATGAACCAGATATGCATAAACTTTTGTCTTCCACCAACCGCACACTGAATCATCGAAGTTGTGCACTTACAAATAACAGCACATCAAAATTCAAATTGTTGGAGTGGTATTCGTAATTAATACAAAAATCTGTAATAGTGACCACTGATATTATATTCTGGGTGACTAGACACAACACAAACAAGTCTGCTTGTCCATGAGAGCACATAAAAACCTCAGCTGAAGGCAGCTCTTCTCTTTCCTCTCATTTTATGAACACCAGCTTCTTTGTACTTTCACTTACTGTGAAGGATTCAAACAAAAATTGTTTTTAATGTATTAAAAAAAGGCATCTGTTTAATAAAATCTTCTGCTTTAAGCCTTGCTCAGTGCAGTTTTTACGGAATCCATTACTGTTATTAAAACAAACAAACAAAATTTGACAATAGATGCCCTACATCATTTAAAGTGCACTCACATTGTAGAACCATATACTTGAAGGAAATAAAGATATTAGGATAACCTTCATTGGTGTTTCAGTAGCTTAGGCTTGTCGCCATTCAGAAATACACAGATCTGAAGGGCCAGACCTCAAAAAATGAAGATATAAATCAACTCCATCAAAAACTGATGGTTCCACTATACAAAACTAGATTTCTGTGTGGCAAAAAGTCCTATGTTCATTGACTGTGAATTCACACGACTTTGATGGAGCATTGGACAATACTTTAGTTATTTGCAACTCTCACAATGCTCCCACATAATTAAAAAAAAAACCCATCTGAGAGCTCAGAGATTGCACTTAAAACTTGGGGTCGCCCCTGATGGCATCAAGGTACCTCAGGAACATTCATTCCAAATGGAGTCATTGAGCTGAATGCAAAGAGAAACTTGAAACGCCCACAACTCCCACTGATGTCTGGGTGAAGTGATCACCTTAAGCCAAGCACCAGTGCAGTTCAATTGAGATCAACAAAAATTTTGTGGAGAAAACATGCGTGATGGTGATGGAGATATATAAATTCCTACTAGGCAAATGGTAAAAAAAAAGAATTTTTTTGGGGAAAAAAATGATGCAGTTTAAATGCGTCTTACTCCACTAGAGAAAAGCAAAATATTGTGAGAATAAATTTGATTTGCTGCCAATGTTTTGTAGTAAAAAAAAAAAAAAAACTGCACTTGAACTGCCGGCATTCAATTTGCAATCAAATTACACAATCACAAGAGATTAAGTTTCCTTCTAAAAAAACACCATTGAAGACAAAAAGTTTCAAATTTCGAAGACGAAGCTGATTTAAAAAAAAAAAAAAGGATGAAAATATTTATAAGATGTTGATGAAACCTCAGTTCTTTCAGTGCTCAATAACAACACTCCACCAAAGTACTTAGTCTGGTGACAAAACGGAGGAGAAAAAATCTAAAAAAAAAAATGCACTGGACCTAACTGAAAATTGGGCCCTGAATAAATGGCAAAACATAAACTATGCCCTTGCATTTCTGTTACCTGTGGTCGGTAAGACAAATCTTTAATATCATTGCAGGTAGGATATAAATACAGAAATTTCGGCACTGTTATCGTTGGGTTTTCTCATTTTTGATAATCAGAATGCCCCTGAATGTCTCTAACGGAGTGAGTGCACCTTGTCAGCAGCCATGAGAGATTCAGTCTACAACAAACCCTCTCCAGCGGGTTCACTCTCAGCTCCCCTGCAGTCTCTCTTCAACTGCTGGCATTTCTCAGTACATCAAGGGAAGTTTAATTTTCTCTTAAGTTCCATTATGCTTTGGTAGCCCACGAGAAACATGCTTCACACCAAACAGTGCCAAACAAAACTGTTTCTGCTTACTGATTTGAGAAAAGCATTAAAAAAGACAGTTTACACAAATGTAACATGTTATCCTTGTATGCATACACTTGCATGCTAAACTTGCTCAACACACTGGTTTTGATATTTGGAATCCACATCACTTTTGATTACACATACATCAAATCGATCAGTTACAATTATACTGGCCCTTTAGCCATATTGAAGCACGTTAATATTTAGAGTGCGTCTATGTGTATACGCGTCCAACATATGAAACATACTGATGTGTCGTATAAGAATCGTAACCAGCATGGCAGTACGGGTGTGCCATTTTCTTAAATGGATGAATATGAAGAAATGCGCTCACTGACAGTGAACTCGTGAAAGACTAGCAGAGCAATGGCTTATGGGGTTATACAATTCAGTTCACTCTCTTAAAAATGTCCACTTAGCTCAAACTGATGCAAGTGGAAAAATATCCATCGTTAGCAAGATTAAAGTAAAAATATAATACCCACTTACTGTCACAAAAAAAAGTTCTATTGCAGTTAAAAAAAAAAAAGGTTTAAAAATTGTACAAAATGGTAAAAAGGCACTGAATAAGTACAGAGAACCATGTGAAGCAATCTTTCAAGTAGGGCTACAGAAACTGTAACAAGCATAATACCAACTCGCAGGAAAAAAAAATCACAATAAGATTCAATTGATTTAGATTTTACAAAATGCAAAAAATTGGAAGTTTTAATAAATGCACCAACTTCAAAATTTACAAATCCAATATTCCTTGCCCAACTCAGGGACAACGGGTTTTCCATGAAAAATGGGTTGCTGCAGATTTCACTAGTCACCGCCTTTTGATACGCAAGATATTTGAACAAATTTAGCGGCAGTGCGTCTTTGAATGCCTTGTGCAGAGGCATAGAAACATCTCTACAAACGATTTTCCTTAGAATAAACGGGAGTAACCAGGATATAATGGAACCTGCCAGTTGTTCAACCAATGTAAAGATCTCTACACTGAGCAGAAGAAACATACTTTTAACGAATACGATCTTTGAAAATCTCTTGATAAAGCTTACTCTTTGTTCCAAGCCATTATACTCTCTGCAACAGCATATATTGAACATATATATATATATATTATATATAAAATATTCTCCTCAGACAGTAGATGGATGAAAAATAAAACCACAGGGCAATTGAGCACTAACGGTTGAAAGAGACCGTTGATAGCTTTCTTTAGCAGAGTTCATCCTTTTTCTATTTGACCCCTTTCCTCCATTGGCCAATGGTTTCACTCAGAAAATGGCAGTGTGCCATCAAATGGAATAGTTAATATTACAAAGGAATTACCAAAGGGGGCGAATACATAAAGAAATTATTTGAATTTTTAAAAAGTACCCCCCCTTCCCCACATATTTTTGGAGAACTTGGAGGGGGGGAAAAATGACGAACGAAAAAAAACAAAAAAACTCCTAGAGTGAACTCAGGATATTTTACTCTCAGATATGCAGTAATAATCTACGCCCTGAAAAAAACATTGTTTGGTGCAATAAAAAAAAAAAATAAAGCAAGAGGTTGACTAAAGGCAGATTTTTTTTAATGAGGATTAAAAAAAAAAAAAATCCACACCAACCTCATTTTTGTGAAAGTTTAAACAAAGCTTCGTAGATTACACCTCTGGTCCTTGCCGATTGTTCCCCATCGGGATGTGTCATGTTCATAAAAAAAATTTAAGAAAAAAAAATGAACAAACGAACAGAAAACAACAATGAACTACTACATGTGCTAATACAAGCAAATGCAACAACGGGCAAACCCTCAAGAGGAGTAACCATTGTTTGGAGGCAAACTGCGAACAGCGGAGAAGTCCTCTGTGCCACGATTCAGCAACGGACATCTCTTGGCCAGGCTTGTTTAGTTGCCCCACCAGTCGGTGGAGGGCTGGCCACCACCATAGGTGCCTCCATAGTTGCCACCATAGTGAGGTGGAGGGTAGCTGGAGAAGTGGTTGTTGTACTGCTGCTGCTGGCCGTTAAAGCCGCCCTGCTGGAAGCCACCCTTGTTCATGGTCTTGTTCTGCTGGCGGTAGTCACGGCCTCCAAAGCTGTTTCCAAACCTGGGGACATGCAATCAGTGAGTGACTTCAAGGCAAGAAGATAAACTATTGAGGACAAACACATCATTGCCTGAACCTAGTCCCTTTTTAAAGAGGAAAACTAATCGAATTTCTTTTCCATTATTTCCAAGAAATACTCAATAGCAAAGTAACACAGGACCCAACATTCTTTACATGAATTATAAAATGGGGACTGCCGAGAAGCAAACAAAGTAGCAGTAAGATGGAATGCTTCTAATATTAAGGACGTCACAAAACAAAACAAAATCAAGACGTATAAGCAAGATTTCACTAAATATGAATGTTATAACCCGAGTTAAATGTGTATATTAATCATTACTACTTTGTAACATCCCAAAATTACTCTAGCCACGTGTTTTTGTTATTAAAATTATGATCAGTTGTGTTGACCATATTGTGCCCAACACGGGTTTGTGTCTATTAAAGAGTTTTACCAAAATGCTACAAGGTGACACGCTGACTAAATCGTAACAGCATTGGATTTCCAACCATTTTGTTGTACTTGGGAAAGACAATTAACAGTTTTTCCTCTCCCCACCCTGTGAGAATTGTAAACCAGCCTTTTCTGCCAGAGAAAGTAATCCTACAGCAGACTATCGTCTCATGTCCAGGTGGGAAAAGATCCAGCTCTATGGGCCTCATAGGAACTTTACACTTTCTCTCCCATAGCCTTCACTTCACTTATCCCTTGACTTTGTAGATGTCTATCTTCCACCACCCTCTGGGATTCTGCCAGTCTCAGTTCTGCCCATACCTGTACATTGTCTTTCCGCCGCTTTCTCTGTCTTCCACGTCTCAGGCCTCCTTTAACTGAACCTTGGAGGATTGTTTTTGCAAGGCCTCTTGAACAAGAATTGATAAGCTACTGAGAGAGAAATGTTCCAAAGAGAAAATGAAGCTATCTCACCTCCTTGGTCCGCCGCCACGCCTTGTGCCCACCATGGAGCGCACATCCATGGACATGGACTCCAGCCAGGGAGGAATTTCCTGGTTGGATTCAGCCAGCAGATCCAGGAGGTCGCGCACGATGTTCTTGTTCTTCTCATTGAAGAAAGAAGTGGCCAGACCTGCAGCAAGGAACATAAGCTGGTCAACCGGACGCACTGCTACATGCTAACTACCACTCAAGAATAAGGCAAGGAACGCACTGTGGAAGCACATAAGGCAGGAAGGGGAAGAGACATGAAATGGAAAGGCAAGAGAGACTGAAAGAGAGAGAGAGAGAGAGAGAGAGAGAGAGAGAGAGAGAGAGAGAGAGAGAGAGAGAGAGAGAGAGAGAGAG
>JBDFRD010080731.1:0-13811 GCA_039654405.1 Bullina lineata
CACGCAGCATGCTTGGCGTGTTTGAAAATCTGCAATTTCGGCAAAACAAGAAAAGTGGTCCTTAACTTTTTGTGAAGGCTGTATGAGCAAGTTGTTACAGCTCTTGAATCATCGGCCACTGCCCCATCTTTGTTTCTTCTGTTATTATTAATTTGTTTCTTATTCTTGACCAGCATTTTGTATTATAGTAGCAGCACTTTTTGAATGACTAAACCTTCCTATATGCCTCATTGGTTCGATCTGTATTATTATACGAACATGTTATTACGGCTTTTGAATCATCAGTTTTGAGCATTTTCTCGCAATAAATGCCGAAGACGCAATTCAGAAACTCATACAAAGCACCCTTAAGATAGTGTTAACCAACTACTATAGCTGACGTGATTTATCTTCAACATTTGTTATTGAACTTTATGTTAGTATGAATGAGAGTGGTTATGCTGTGATCGTCAATTTTCTCTATTTTCATTTCTTTTTAGATGTTTTCTATTATATTAATTTCATACATTCACCATGGACTCTGAATTTTCTTCACCACCCTTTTATTTATATGACATTGGTTAAACATTATATATTATTGTATGTTTTGAAGAAAAAGATTGCAGACATGCCAACTTCACTGGTTCACCGTAAGAAATTACAGGGAGCTGTCAGAAATTACGGTTTACGGGCAGTTATTGCCTAATTACGGCGAAGATATATGCTTTTAAATCTCATTGCCATTCCATTCTTTGTGCTCGGGCATTATCGTTGTACAAGGTAAAATTGCTCTTTTGGGTTCTCATTTTACTGTGAGTTCAGCTCATGATTACTCCAAGCCTCAAATGGGGTTGGCATGTCTGAGATTGCATTAATGTATTAAAACTATTTAAGAAACTGCTTTATTCTTAAATATTTATAAATGCATGAAATAGTAGCAATGAGATGTTTATGTTATTCTTTCTTCTCTTAGACCGTGGCAGACCCAACAGAGAAAGGCATTCTTGTTCCTGTACAACTCTTCAGCTCAGATGGCCAGTCTGAGTATAATATCATGGTAAGCGATTATGGGAACAATTCAGAAATGCAGTAGGCCCTCATTAAGTCAACACTAGCTAACATGATCTCACACTTAACACATTCCTTTTCTCAAATGTTGATTTCAGTTTGTTGCGATGAAACTAATTTATTTCTTATTATGCTTTTGGAATGGCTCCAGAGATGCCATTGTCTTCCTATACTTTATAAATTTATTCAAAAGAGCAATAGATATGACAAAAGGTATAAAGTAAAATGAAGTTCCTTCAAAGCTGATGAGGCCCATTGAGTGAAGTCTTATCCCTGTTTTGTTTGCACGAAGAGAAACACACGATTTTTACATGATCTCCTACACAACTGCTATTAAGAATATGCCGGTTCCCCATTTGCACCTGGGTGGGGGTAAAGTGTCTTTTTCATAGACACAACGCTGTCGCCCAGAGTCGAACCGTAACCCTTGGATTTGGAGTCCAACACTCTAACCATTTGGCCACTCTACCTCCTATATTTCTGAAAGAAAACTAACTGATATTTGGATACTACGTTCATCTGAATAACACACCCTTTCAAGAGTTGATTTCTTAACCAGGTTTCCACTGTATGCCCATGGAAATGTTCAACAGGGCTATGTTGAGTATAATTTCATGGCAAATTTGTATTTCATATATGTATCATTTGTGAGGTACTCAGTTTGGGATTTTTCATTCTTGGATGTTTTTTTCTGTCAGATGTCTTTGAAAAAAATTACATTCACAAAGAATTTTTAGCCATTCTCTAAGAATATATGAAATATTCATTCCTCGTCGTTCAATTTGAATTCAGCTCCAAACAATGCTGAAGGTCTTGAAAATTATATTGAAATATCTGCATTGATTTTTGAATTTTTCATGCATTTTCTCATCACAGCTTCTTGTACGTAAAGTAAATTTCCTTCAAGGCCAATGAGGCCCATAGAGGCGGAGCTTATCCCAGTTTCGGTAGCGTGAAGCGGAACGGATGATTTTTACATCATCTCCTAGACAGGACGCTAGTCTGTCGTAGGCTTACTTCCCCAGCAGAATATGCCGGTACCCATTTTGCACCTGGGTAGGGAGAGGAAAAATGGTGTAAAGCGTTTTTCCCAAGGACACAACATTGTCACTTCCTGGATTCGAACCCGGGACCCCAGGATTAGGAGTGCTACCATTCGAATACCATGCCACGATGACTTTGTGTAATCAGTTGAAAAGTTCTACTGCAGTCATTGAATATTCAGTAAGGACTTTCTTCTTCATCAGGTGACGAATGATTTAACGGCCAAAGATGCCATCGACTACATCCGGCGGAAAAAGTCTGGACTGGACGGCCAATACCTCTGTCTGTATGAGCACATTTTCAAAGGAGGACTGGGTGAGTGAACCAACATGTCAACTGTCAATCCTCGTCACTGCAAATGACTGGTACAGACATGCCAACTTTACGGGGTGGCCGTAAGAAATTACTGGGAGCCGTCAGAAATTACGGTTTACGGGCAGTTATTGCCTAATTACTGCAAGGATATATGCTTTTAAATCTCATTGCCATTGTGTTCTTTGTTCTTGTACGTGGTAAAATTACTCAATGACTGCAAACTTTACGGGGTCGCTGTAAGAAATTACAAGGAGCCATCAGAAATTACGTTTTACAGGCAGTTGCAGTCAAATTACAGCGAGGGCGCAAATCTCATTGCTGTTGCGTTCTTCATTTTCTGGCATTATCCTTGTACACGTAAAATTACTCTTCTGTGTCTTCATTTTACTGTGAGTTCTGTTCGTGATTTCTCCAAGCCTCAAATAGGGTTGGCATGTTTGCTGGTACTCAAGGGGGCAAAAATGTAAATGGAAGCTCAGGGAAGCTGAAAAATACAAAGTAGCAAACACAAGTAAAAGGAGCTATCCCGAAAAATACACAGAAACTGACCCACGCCCGACATCACTGTCTTCATGAGTCAAAACAAGAATGTGGCGTAGGGTTCATTCTTGTTTTGACCCATGAAGACAGTAATGTTGAGCATTGGTTTGTCTCTGTGTATTTTTCGGGATAGCTTCTTTTAATTGTTTTTGCTACTTGGTACTCAAGAGGCTCTCTTCTTTCTCCGAATAAATAAAAATATAAAGTTTTCTTCAAGTCCTTTGAGGCCCATCAAGCTGAATCTTATCCCAATTTCATTAGCATGAAGTGGAACAGATCATTCTTACATCATCTCCTACACAACACACTAGTGTGAGTGTCATAGGTTTACTTCCCTAGAAAAAAATACGTCGGCACCCAATTCAAACCTGGGTGTGAGAGGAAAAATGGTGTAAAGTGTCTTTTTCAAGGTTGTTTCCGGGATTCGAACTCAGGATCCTTGGATCAGGAATCCAATGCTTGAATGATTCGGTCACAGCATCACCTATCTGAACAAATAAACTAATTGTGTTGTAAAGGTCCCTTCAGAATTCTTTTTTTGTGCTTTCAATATATTATTGTGTCTCTTGAGAGCTTTATATGGGCAATTACGGTGAGGACGTGCAATGGATAAATGCTTTTAAATCTCATTGCCGTTGCGTTCTTCGTTCTCTGGCATTATCCTTGTACGTGGTAAAATTACTCTTTTGGGTGCTCATTTTACTGTGAGTTCAGCTCGTGATTACTCCAAGCCTCAAATAGGGTTGGCATGTCTGTGTAGAGGCGGATCCTGGGTTTGCACTTTCCTCTACAGCCAACACATGTAAAGGCTGGTACACAGTCCGACTGGTCTTGGGACTGATGCTGACCGGCTTTTCTCCTGAGTCTTTTTTCTATTTCTTATTTTTTCTTATTTCTTATTTCTGAAAACAAATAAGGTTGTCCCGGGCAATTCCACCCCCTACTTTATGTAAAGCACTCTCACACACTAACACATGAGAGAAGATGTGTGGCTCAATTTTACAACACAATATTATTGGCCTGGAAAGGGATCATTAAAACAAACCCATACACCGAAAGGTAGAGTTGGGGACAGATAAAGTAAGTAAGTAAGTAAGTAAGAACAATTTCTGCCATGTACCATATAAACAGGAGCTGAAAACAAAATAGACCTACCTCTTTTCTCCACTTCCTGCAAGCACGCCGTCACTAGGGTCGGCACCGTCTTCCCTTCGCGACGAGCGCAGGAAGCAATTTTTACACCGAACACGGCAGCACTGACACGGGATGGCGTGCGCTGCATGGTTTTCTCTGATGGCGTGTGTCGCACGGAGATGACCACTGAAATCTGAGGACAGATTTTGAAAGCAATTAGGCCACGCGTCTTAAAAGAGATATGGCGCAGATTCACAGGGGAGCAAGGCTAAGGTGACTGGAATGATATGGGCCCAACTGAAAAAAAGTAAAGTTCCTTCAAGGCCTACGAGGCCCACAGAGCCAGAGGTTATCCCAGTTTCAGTAGCGTGAAGTGGAACAGATGATTTTTACTTCGAAGGGAACAAAAACCAGTCACATAAAAGGAGAAGAGAAGAAGGAAAAAAATTCCCTTTGAAGACAGAAATTGTCGAAACATCAGTTTGCTTTGTGTATTTCTACGGGATAGCTTCATTTGGTCGTGTTGCTACCTTGCATTTTTCAGCTTCCCTGCAGCTTTCTTTCACTTTTTGCATTTATTATACAGATTCTAAGTACATTAAAATTATATCCTCTGGACTATCTCCACAACTGCTTACCTCGTTCATCGACACGGTCTTTTCTTGAAAGGAATACTTTAGCCACTGCTTACTCAGCTGAAAATAGAAATACAAAGAATAAATGAACAAGAGAAATAAAGAATGAACAAAGAAGAAAAACATACAATGAATGAAAAATGAAAACAAAGAATAAACGCAAAAAAAAAGCAAAGAATGAATGAAAAAAAAAATGAATGAACACAAATATCTATCTTCATATCTTGTAATCAGTGTCCCAATATCTTCTATCTTCTTCTAACTCTCTAACCCTTCACCTACCCAAAAAATACCCCCCCCCCCCCCCCTTTTTAAAAAAAAAGAAAAAAGAAAAGAAAACAATAAAAACAACAACAAAAAACAAAAACAAAAAGGAATTCCTTACCCCCTCCACACACACACAACCCTACCTCTATCCTCTATCCCACACAAACAACTCCCCATCCCCTCCCCTTCCTACCTCCAGTGCCCCTCTCCCCCCCTTTCCTACCTCCAGTGCCCCCCGGCCCAAGAGCGTGTCTCCGTGCTGCTTGTTCTCTTTCTTGAAGCACAGAACACGCAGCGTCTGGGAGCCGTCCAGCTCCAGCTCAAAGTCCTCGTTCCAAGCCGGGTCACGCGACCCCTGGCAGATGCCCGTCCGCGCCTTCATGAAGAAATGGCCAAAGCTGTCCATCTCTAGGCAGCAATAGGAGTCTGGTGGCGGCAAAAAACAAAAAAGGTGAAGGTCGGTGGGGGTGGAGGTGGGGAAAATTTAAAAAAAAAAGAAAAAGAAAAAGTACTACTTTTAATTCAATACGAGGTCCTGTGTTCGACTTTGGGCGACCGTGTTGTGTCCTTGGGAAAGACACTTTGCACCATTTTTCCTCTCCGTACCCAAGTGCGAATTGGGTACTGGCATATTGTGCTGGGGAAGTAAAGCTACGACAGACTAGCGTCCTGTCTAGGAGATGATTTAAAAATCATCTGTTCCGCTTCACGATACTGAAACTGGAATAAGCTCTGGCTCCATGGGTCTCACGGCCTTGAAGGAACTTTTACTTACTTGGAAAAAAAAAGGCTTAAGCCGGCGTATGACTTATGTATGGTGCTAGGGATTCAATCTACACCTGTCTAGTATATCTGATTTCTATTCATGTTATTGAGACCAGGTAAAGTTCCAACTCTTTGAACCTATAAGTCTTGATGGAATTTTCTCATGCAAGTTTTCTTTATTTTAAAGATAAAACAAGTAAGCCCATCATTTTAACAACTTCCAATTTATCAAGGGGGGAGTACTCTGTATCGATCTTTTCGTATTTCAGCCTCTTTCTTAGAAACAAAGCTTTGTCCAGAGGTGATGTTCCTCTCTCGGTCATTCTAGTTTTATTCCAAGGGAAATACAATGGTCAATACGTTAAGAACTAGTCTGACCTGCAGTTTAACCCTTTGAACCCTGCCTATAAAGCTTTAATTTTCCTATATCCCTGGCCCCCCGGGCGTATATAGGGTATGTCAGATTATTTTCTATAACTCAAAAACTTTGAATAGTAACTTCATGCATGTGCAAAGGGAGACTAAAGACATGCATAGGTTACCTCTAAGGCCAGTATTTCACGCTTTCTAAATCACTATCAGAGTATTCAGCATCAAGAATCACACAATTGCTGTCTTCCTATCTCAGCTGATAATCTACTCTTTGCCTTTACTCGCCAGAAGTTGATGGCTGGCCAATCGATTGTTTCATTTTGATTTCCAAGCTACAATTTTTACCCATACACCGAAAGGTTGGGGACAGATAAAGTAAGTAAGTAAGCTACAATTTTTAACAAAAACACAACACTGGGCGCGGCCATTTGCAATTATTCCTAGTGAACCGTATGTGGACTGACCTCTTTGTGTCCATTTTAGGCCTCGTCGGACTGTTAGATCTATGGTATGGTATGGGATATAGACTCGGGAAAACTGCCCGCTATGGGTTCAAGGGGTTAAGTCTAGATATAGAGTACCCTCGTACTCAGGCGTTGCACTCACCACAATCCTCCGTTAAGCCGTTCATCTTGTGGATGGTCACATTCAGTGTGCCGTTAAGCATGTCTTCGTCTGGGGGAGGAGAAGTAATAAAACACTGTGAGCATTTTCTGCATCTGGCATCACATGTTGGTTCAGGATAGGGTAACATGGCTTACAAAATGAGAATGATTGAATTCAAAGTAAAACGGACATGCCAACCCCATTTGAGGCTTGGAGTAATCACAAGCTGAACTTGCAGTAAAACGAGGATCCAAAAGAACGCAACAGTAATGAGATTTTAAAGCACCGTTATTTGGGCGCAACTGCCCGTAAACTGTAATTTCTGACGGCTCCCCGTAGATTTTTACGGCAAACCCCAAAATTGGCAAGTCTGGTAAAGTTATTGTTCCCATAGATTTAGATTTTCTTGAACTCTGCTTTCGATAAAGATGTACATTTCAAATATCAAATTTTATTTTCAGCTTGTCTCAGTGGTTTGTGGATTGCTCTTGTAACATTTTTTCGTGCTCCAGGTTTTTTAACAACATAAATTCACAATTTTCATTTTCATTTTAAAGAAACTACAACCAACCTACTTGACAACTGGGCGATCTTTCTTAACTCTCACCAGTTCAGATTTTTGTTTTTGTAGTTAAATTACGACTTTTACACTAAAGTACTTTTTCTTTCCTTCACAGGACAAGAAACATGTCAATAGTAAAGTATCATAAATGGCTTTATCCAGAATCAAACTGTTTTTCACGTTACGCCTGTTTGAGCAATACAGATATTGTTACCAAATGAAAGATACTACGATTTCATGTCATACGGTACGATATCTTTACAGCTGAACAGGTGGGAGTTAAGAAAAAAAAATTTTTTTTTTTGTTAAATATCATAAAACGACATCCTTACAGGCGAATTGCTTCTGCAAATGAATAACAATAAGAAAAGCTTAGCATTAACAAAGACTGAAGTTTTATTGTAAGCATCGTCTAACAAACAACAGTTGTAAATACGCTACCTTTCTGTAACAGCACACTACCAATTTTATTGACCTGGGGAGTCTGAAAAGAGAACAAAGTCACAGAATTTATTTCCTGAAACAAAATAAGGAGGCCAAAATTTCTTCATGACTATAATGAAATGTAAGCATTTTTTTACCTGTGCTATTTCACACATATTTTTAAGGGGAACCCAACATAGTTGCTGTCTGGATTTGAACCCAGGATCCTTGGATTAGGAGTCCAATTATCCAACTATTCTGAAAATGTGCCACCTCTCCAGACAAAGAATAGTCTCTCCTACATCGACATCAAAAGCTTGTCACAGGATTTTCGCTGAGAGTCACACCTAGACTTCTAAAATCTAAGGCAGCTGTCAATTCAGCAACCAAAAATGGCTTTAACCTGACCAAACATCATGATAATATCATGAACAGCATGATGCAGACATGCCAACCCCATTTGAGGCTTGGAGTAATCACGAGCTGAACTCGCAGTAAAATGAAGACCCCAAAAAATAATTTTACCGCATTTAAAAGCATAATATTCATTGCGATAACGCCGTAATTTGGCTATAGTTGCCTATAAACCATAATTTCTGACCGCCCCATGTAATTTCTTATGGCAAACCGGGAAAGAGAGAGTGTTCACGTACCTCCTTCACGCTGTTGATGAGGTCTTGGACGAAGATGGAACTGAACTGTTGCTGCTGATCTGATCTGGGACCTGTCGGATATGAAAGATCATTCAGTTAACAACTAGCAAAAAATGAATGAATGTTGCAAGGAAGCTGAAAAATGTAAAGCAGTCAATACAAATAAAAGAAACTATCCCAAAGAATACAAAAACAAACTAACGATAGACATTTCTGTCTTCAAGGGTTCAAACAACAGACAAGCATTCCCCAAGCTGTATCAAAATCGCATTACATAAATCAGACGTGCCAACCCCATTTGAGGCTTGGAGTAATCATGAGCTGAACTCGCAGTAAAATGAGGAGCCGAAAGATTAATTTTACCGTGTATAAGGATAATGCCAGAGAACGAAGAACGCAACGGCAATGAGATTTAAAAGTACATATATCCAAGTCGTAATTTGGCCATAACTGCCCATAAACAGTAATTTCTTACGACGAACCCGTAGTGCTGGCAGGTCTGATAAATCCAGATCTAAGGATATGTCCCCATCGATAGGTAGGCGTTAGTCTGTTTATGTATCCTTTGGGATGCCTTTTTTTTATTTATATAGGCCAGTTGTCAAGTAAGTTCATTGTATTTTCTTTAAAACACAATTACTGATTAATGGTCTTCTACATTTTTACCTTTCAGGATTGGTGGCAAAGGTAACAGTTTTTTAAATACAGAATTGACTGATGCTGAGATAATTATGATTGTCAACAATTAAACTTCCTTTTTCTTCTTTCTTTTTGGATACCAATATATTCTGGCAGGGAAGTCAACATCATAATTCATTCCAAAGGAAATGGTGGTGGCGATGATGATGAAGATGATGATGATGATGATGACAGTCATGGTGATGATGATGATAATGACAATGACGACGACAATAATTAGAACAAAATCAATTATGATAATACTGATAATAATAACAACGACGACAACAAACTCAGTCAAAATAACGACAACAACAACAGTATCACTGCATCAGATACCGACTTCACTGCTTGAGTTCCCCCTGTTCCAACACACTCACATCCAACACACTCACATCCAACACACTCACGTCTAACACACTTACATTTCTTGGACAGTGAGGCTATGGTCTCCTTCCACTCCTCCCTCTCGTAGTCTGTGGTCATCAGCATTGTATAGACACGCCCACCTTCCAGCGACACTTTGAACGGCAGCTTGGGCGAGGCTAGGATCAGCTCCCCTTCCTGTGGTGGTGATAGCCAGAGAGAAAGATGGTGTGAACGAAATGGAGCCAAAATAAAGAAACCCAAAACGAGCAAGAATCTTTTTCTCTTAAAATGAAATCTATCTTGCATGTAATTTCTTTTTTAAAGAAGTATCTCATGACTGTCTAGCCAAATATTTGCATATTCATGCTATTGATGAGATGCAATATATCTATTTTTCCACTTCTTTTTAATGAGAATATTATCAACCTTTTTTTTTTGCTGGATAATTATGAACGTGTCTATTTACAGCACCATGATGGGATAGTTTTAACTATCATGACGCATTCTCTAAAACCTTACAGAAAAAATGAGTAATAACATAATGAATAAGAAATAAAACATAATTATTATTTCATAAAGTTACTAGTATGTGCTGGACAAGTGAACTGCTATTACTGAACCATTCACACCTGTACTTGCTCAGAAAACATACGGTCGTAAGGGTAACGTACACGATTATTCAACACAAGGGTAGCATACACAATTATTGAACACAAGGGTAGCGTACACAATTATTAAACACAAGGGTAGCGTACACGATTATTGAACACAAGGGTAGCGTACATGATTATTCAACACAAGGGTAGCGTACACGATTATTGAACACAAGGGTAGTGTACACGATTATTGAACACAAGGGTAGCGTACATGATTATTAAACACAAGGGTAGCGTACACGATTATTCAACACAAGGGTAGCGTACACGATTACAAGGGTAGCGTACATGATTACAAGGGTAGCGTACACGATTACAAGGGTAGTGTACATGATTATTCAACACAAGGGTAGCGTACACGATTATTGAACACAAGGATAGCGTACACGATTATTGAACACAAGGATAGCGTACATGATTATTCAACACAAGGGTAGTGTACACGATTATTCAACACAAGGGTAGTGTACATGATTATTGAACACAAGGGTAGCGTACATGATTATTCAACACAAACTCACATATTGGTTAATTTTCTTTCGAAGTTTTTCCACAGTGCGAGAGGCACCGCCTAAATTCACCAATGATCTGTGTTTCTGTGAAGTAAGGAAAGAATTGTATGTTCTTGAAAAGATTTGGTTAAAAACATAACGAGGGAAACAAGTTTTAATGATGCATATGTGGCTCTTTTTGTCTTTTACAGAAGATCCAAGCAGCTATTGTGATGCTTTGCCTGGGCAGATTCTTTGAAACAACGCTTTGCCCAGAAGCATTGTTCCTCTCTCGGTCATACAAGTTTTATTCCAAAGGAAAGCCATGGTCAATATGTTTGTATGTAGTCCGAGATGGAGGAAAGCAGATAGAGAGTGAGACGTTCAGGGGTAAAATAAATTTCTGAAATTTAATACTTTTTTTTTCTTTCTTGTGAAAGTAAAAGAATCATTCTTACGTGAAAAAATAAAACAAGCAATAATGACAATAATCATGAAAACTAAAATATGCTCTTAAGCACTACGTCAATTATTTGTTATCAAACTAAAGTTGATGTCATTCAACTGTTCAGTTCGTAACGTATCACATATCAACAATGCAACAGCTGACTCACAAAATAATGGAATGTTGCAACCTGATAGGTTGGGGATGCTATAAACATTGTTCAAAAGATTATACGAAATAAATCTGGTATTGTGGGTTGAAAAATGTTTGTAATCAGGACTTAATCTGAATTAATAGGGGAAAAAAGAAGAAGAAGAAGAAGAAGAAGAAGAAGAAGAAGAAGAAGAAGAAGAAGAAGAAGAAGAAGAAGCTGAAGAAAAAGGAGAAGAAGAAGAAGGAGGAGGAGGGGGAGAGGAGGAGTAGTAGGAGGAGGAGAAGAAGAAAAAGAGGAATAAGAAGGAGGAGGAGTAAAAACTAAAATTACTTTCAGCGCTGTTGAGTGTACTTTAATATAAATGGCAATAAAACGGATATGAAACAGATTTTCTGCAACATTCCTCGATCTTATTTTCCCCAAGCTATCGGCTCTTCATTCCCCGAACCATATTTGTATCTGTATAGAAGTTCCAGTATTTCTGATTTCCCCCTAATTGGGTGTTAATGCTAGACGTAACGATAAGAAATCTTTAACAAGATAGTGCTGGACTCAGTGTTCCCCAAGGCCACGATTTAAACGAACAAGTTTCTCGTCCTCTCTATAATTAGATAAAGACCTACCACTTCTTTTGTCTAATGCGATTCAAACAACCTGAAAATCGAAGCATAGTCGCAATTATTCTCTGTTTAGAAAACGGTAATGACTGCATTGTTTACTTAGGAACGCTAAATGATTTACCCAAGGGGTGTATTTGACATAAGAGCTGTATCGCACAGTTCTTTTTTTTTTTAATTCATCAACGAATGGCTTCATAAGAGAAAATTATGTGTGTGTGTGTGTGTGTTTTCCCTGGCGTATTGCGGGTGAAAATTGTCAGCTAATCATACGCCCTTTCGTGTGAAGGGATTCCGAGCTTCCCATTGAAACATGGTGAAACGCGTCTGTTTGAAGACGTATCTTAACCAGCAATTTTTCAAGTCTCAAAATCGCACAATTATATTAATGACTGCTCATGCTTTTGTTGTCGTCGAGTTAATGCGTTTTCTTGTGCAAATTTAAGTAGTATAAAATCGAGCAAAAAGAAACTCAAATAAAATGTTCAGAGAGAGTTTTGAATCATAATTAATATCAAATACATTTTGCCCGAGGGGAAATCATATACTCTTAGAGAATAAAGCTAATCTACCTCATTGCATGTCTGCTCCTTTGTAGACACATACAGATCCTATCGACCCCCGAATAGAAAGGCAATACGCAATACAAAAAGAAGAAACGCTCGGGAAAAAAAGCTTGAAAATCAATTCAAAACTGAATGTGTAAAATCCCCGAGTTCTTAAATTACTGACCCCAAGCACGTGATAGGAGAGCGGAGAAGCATGGACGGCACTCTGGTTGGATAACCTCAGCAAAGAGGTCACACGGATCACGCAGACTGACATGCGATAGACACAACACAGACTTCGGCTCCGGCTTTGGGAATAAATGCCGAGTAAATAGATCGGCGGAACTGGCTGTATTTGCCGAGGACTTGAACCGATCGCTGGAAGCAGCTGGAGCAGATGGGAGCAGTTTGGTAACGCTGCAAACAGAAACAGCAAACATAGCCGGGCAACTCGTCTTACGGCTTGGATCATTTCTACTATTGTGTCCGCGTTTTACTTTCCCAAATTGCCTTCAGGTCTGATAAAGCTAAACAAAAATGCGAGGGGTATAGGAAGGGCGAGGAGGCGGGTGGCCGGGGAAGGGGGGTAGTATTCAAAATAGGACAATCTATTTACAATAAAGCTAGTATAAATGTTGAGAGTTAAGCTTTAGGTTAGTTTGTTTAACGTACGCAATGTCTTGACTTGACTTGATTTCTTTGTTCAGCGTCGGTTTTCCGTCCTGTTGCTGCCAGGTCTGATGTAATCACATACATCTGACTTTAAGATAATCTCAGGGATTTCGAAATGTTTCGACGACGCCATGAGTATTTATGACAATTAAGGTTTTACTTACCCTCTCAATCTGTGGTGTTAATCCAAGTAAAGTGTGGATGTCCCAAAACGGGAGATTGCCCAACTTCACAAAGCCATAAAATCCGAATGAATAGCTATTTTTCAATACGACTGCAACCATAGTTTTTCCAAAAGTTATATTTCCAAACCAAACCAACACAATTGATATTAGCACAGCTAGAGATATTGTGCTGTACGATCGGAAAATTGCCTTTTCCCACATTCTTCTGTTTTCTGCCATATGCCACAATGTGTTTTGCTGCATTCTTTCGGCAAATACTAACTGTGGCAATATGTAACTAATTGTTGATGGCCGAAGAAAGGCTGGGCGAAATAGGAACCAACTGTTTCGTTTGCACTCACATTCTGGCTGAACTTACCTGTCACAGTAACAAGTGTGGCCGAGTCCAAAGTAATGAATGGGATTCGATGAATATGTAGGCATTTGCCCACAAAGTAAAAGTAAAGTTCCTTTAAGGCCTACGAGATCCATTAGAGCTGGAGCTTATCCCGGTTTCTGCACAGCGAAGCGAAACATATGATTTTTACATCATCTCCCAGACGTTAGTCCTTCGTAAGCTTACTTCCCCAGCAAAATATGCCGGTACCCAATTCGCACCTGGGTGGGGAGAGGAAAAATGGTGTAAAGTGTCTT
>JBDFRD010080842.1:0-13809 GCA_039654405.1 Bullina lineata
GCAGAGGGCTGAATTCGGGTTTGGTTACCTCGTTACAGCCGAGGTTGCTCATTTAATTGCTCGTTCTACAAGAGGTCGTTTTATTGGTGCCAATGAATAAAAAAAACGGGGATTTGTACTCTCTTCGCTAAATGCGAGGTCTCGTTGAGTCCGAGCTCGTTATATTCGAGGTTTACTGTACTAGCATCTCAGACAAGTCGTCACCTCAGTTTACAATAGTCGTATGTCCGCAACTCAGTTTTGAGAAATCGTGTTTCAAAAAAATGGTACCGGTACAGGTAATTGTTGAGGACTATGACAAATGCGTATTGGAATGTTCATACTTAAAGTGAACTGATAGTCTTGAAAATACAAAGACATAGTAATAGCCTATGGAAGGCCTTTGATGGGTTTAACTCAGATTTTGTAAAAAGTGGGCATAAGGCACTTGTAAACTGAGGGGATGAAGTGACGTTCCTTGTCATAGGACCTTGAACCACAACACCTTTCGGCATCAGCAACAGGCACTCTATACTCTATGTGCTTTTTGAGAACTGGGTTGGGTTTCCGCGACCACATCTTTTACCCTTAAAGAAACTGTTGGTGATCTCATGCAGAGAACTTTCAAATCGTTCAATAAGTGAAGGACATGACAATGACATGTAGGCTACTTGGGGGCAGTCAGAAATATTATGTCATACCTTTTTGAAGCTGTTACTACCTACGGCGTGTTTTTTGGAGGACGTATTATTTCCTACCACACAAGGTTCAGCACGTCACTGTGTGTGAGTTTTGTGACACTGCAGGGACAGCCTACTCCCTCGCTGGCAGGTTTCAAACACTGCCTTCAAATATCCAGACTAAATCATGTCGCCAACTCAATACTTATCCACTCTACAGTTACGTCAAGGTTCAAAACAAGTTTATGAAGCATGTTTTACCAACATGTATGTCTTGTTTTGTTTTTCTGTGTGTGTTGTGTTGCTGTTGGTGGTGTAATAAATAAAATGATATTGTGTATCCACTTCTTCACAAACACAGACAAAATCAAAACCCAAAGCATAAATTCAATTTTACATATAAATTTACTTTTTTTTGTAATATACATTTAAAAACCAAAGAATCAATAACAATGCTTATTAATAATCCAATGAGAAATCTGACTGAATTAATAACCATTACACACGTGATTACCAAGGCAAGTAAGAATACAAAGTCAAATATTGAGAAAACATTTCTTTTCTCTCTATGTGAACACAAGAAAATAATAAATCAAGCAGAGAAATCAAAACTAAAACCTAATTTACAATGCTATAAAATCTATACCATATCAAAAGCATACACAACGTTGTGTTAATGAGCATACATGTATTTTTGAGAGAAGAATTAGAACAAGGATACATGCTCAGGACAAGGGTAAAAAAAACAAAGGGTATGGTGTTGATTTCAACAAATAATAGGCAACCACATCTTATTTCAGTGTGTAAATCAACAATCAACATTCACTTGGATAAGTTTTAGTTGATAACAGTAAGTAAAATGCAAATAGCAGAAGAAAAATGGGTCTATAGTAAGAGTAACTGTAGTTGTAATATAGTAGTAGCTATGTACATCACACAAACACGATAAGAAAGTAAGCAGGAAAAGAAGACAAAATATGACCCAAACCAGACAAAAAGCTTGGCTGTGAAGTGATTGATTTAAAAACAAAACAAAAAAACAACCTGGGACACACAAAAACAATCAGACAACGCTCTCCACCCCGTGCAGGGTGGTCACCAACATTCATGGTTGCTAATTTCAGCCCAAAAACCAGTCATTCACACTTAAGCATCATGTAACATTCAAACAGTCATTGAAACTTGAGAAGCCACTCCTGGAGCGCTTGCTCGTCCCACCAGCAGAGCCTTGGCTGCAGAGCATATTGACAAGCACCACGTTACCCAAACTCAGTTCCCTCATTCAAGTTCTAGTCTGAAACTTGTTTCTTTTAAAGAAAAGAATTCAAATGTCCTAAACCTCTTGACTGGAGCAAGACGAGGAGAAAAAAAGTTGTGCAATTCTTCATTGCAGCTACTCAAAATTGGAACAAACTATAGCCACTAAAACGGATGCCTCAAACATGAACGTACTGGTGCCATAACCCCAAATCCTCTACCTCACATTCAACTCTTGCAGTGAACTTGATTTCATAATGCCAGTAAGATGCTTCAAATGAAATTTTAAAAGTGAGTGTTTACCGTAATGAAACATTAAACATAAATGCTGAGAAACATACTAACGATCAATAAAGAAAATGTCCTCTGAATGTGTAATACTTCTAAAATAAAATGAGCATAAGACAGAGGGTGTGGAGCAAGGAATAGTCTCTATAGTTGTAAATGGGCCTTTTTAATCATTGCCCATTGTGGGCTTACACAATGCAAAAAATGAACTGATTGCCATTGGTTTTGACTATGAAATGTGAAACTACATCAAGTATCATTGATATCAAGAGTAAGATGTAACATTGTAAATCAAGGAAGCACATTAAGTTTTTAACATAAAACAGGAAGTCAAAATAGCAAAAAATTGATGTCACTTTCAAAAAGAAAACATGAGTATTTCATAGTCAAATCATAATAGTAACCATCATACAGTACTGAGCAAGATTCTTGGGGAAACAACTTGTTTCTGATCATATACGAAAAACATCTCAGCGTTGCTTTCATCTTGATGTTGAACACATTATATCATATCTTGAGGTGCAAAGAAAAGCCATCAAATTTTGGGCACAGATGAACATGAACTAAAATTTAAGATAAATGGGGATCTGCTAGGGTGCTACCTCCAAAGCACAGAAACAAAACATCAATATCAATACAAGTACGTTGACATGAAATGAATTCAAAGAATTCCTGTAGTTATTACTACAAACAGGAAAGAAGAGCACAAAATAAGTCAAATTAATTTTATTTAACGTTAACCAAGCGTAATCTGATCACAGCTCGTAACAAGTGACATGGGAGCAAATTGGAAACAATAAATACACCAGTATCAGTTATTATATCAATAAGCATATTATTATCCTCTTCATTATTTGAAGCCATTTTTTGAAATTACGAAAAGATTCTTGAGACCATGTTTCATTTTCTTGCATGTTAACTGAAACAGTACACAAAATGTCATATAAAAACACCAATAAAATTCATAATTCAACTGGATGACAGCGGCATAACATGCATTCACTTTGACAGGGAATGGTTAGTTCTTCAATTCTCCAATTTAAAAAAAAAAGAAAGAAAAATGGCACAATTGACGTTATAGTGGGCATTAATTATCAAAAGCCAAAGCAATGCACAGGTCATTATTTATCAATTTTGCAATACTTATTCACTGAAGAAGAAAAAAGGTAAATATAAACAATTAAAAAAAAACCTTACATGTCATTTACATTTGTTTAACTTGCTACCATATTTCAGAGATAAATAATTGAATCATGATCTCCTAAGTAATGGGATCTAAATGTTCTGTTAGGAATGGGTCTGTGTACGGACTAGCATCAATAAAGGGCATTTTTTTCTAAATGGAAACAAAATTTCTTAATATTCAATAAAACCGGCTGAACGTTTGCAAGAGAAACAAATCAGCATGGGTAGGCTAATAAACTTGACGTCACAATATCAATGAAAGTAGACACAACTAATGCAGATTTCTTTTGGGGGAAAAAAAAAAGAAAGTATTTCAGTATACTGTACAAACATTTCACAGATCAGAACAAGACTGGAATTGACATGTGCTATTTCCAAAATTTAAAAAATATCTTCAGAAAAATAGACATAACCAATGAATGGTTAAAAATGGTGCAGCTCCTAAACAAAGAATTTGTACAACAAAAGCAATGATAAAAACAAATGTACACATAGGAGAGTAGACCTCAGAACATGATGGGGAGAGACATAATTGAAAAAGAAATGAATGTCTACTTTCTATTTGTCAAAATTAGCATAACGAAATAAGGGTCATATCACCTGAAGAGCATTAAAAGGGGATGAAAGGCATTCATTACAGGATAAGAGCATTTAACAACTTTGGCATTTCAATTCAAGAGGTTTATGCGAATTCAAGCATTGGCATCTCAATAAAACATCCTCATGGCCATTTGTTTAAAGATATGTTCATGTTTCTCACAAAAAATTTTGTCATCTTAAAAAAGCAAACATAAGGGGCATCATAAAAATTCAGATCAAGTTCATCAATTTTTAAAAAAGGCATCTCAATAATGATAATATAATACTGTAGCTCTTTTGCTATCACTAATGCAATTTCTCTTAAAAAATATATGCGAGGGAAAAAAAAAAGATTAGTTCAATTAATGACATAAATAGTAACTTATCTTTTGGAGGGAAAGACTTGTGTCTGTATGTACAAAATACAGGCATGAGTACATTCATAAATCATTTGTATTTATCTTCTAAAGTTTGTTTACATTTGAAAAAACACAATGGGATAACCATCATAATAAATCTTCATCGTCATTACCATCATTCTAATGCAAAATTGTTCACTACAAGAAGGAAAAAAGAATACTTCTTTGTTTAATAACCTCCTTACTCAAACCAGAGACATATTTTCCCCTTGTAAGTTCATTTGTAACCACTTGCACGCATTCACACACATTCCCCTAAATTCAGCAACCATTGCAAAATCACGAACAATATAGTCATCAGAACAAAACACATGAAACGATCTACTTAATAATGATCAAGATATGCACACATCAATTTATCAAAAGGTTTTTTAAGAAACCCACACTAGAGCCATTACCATAGTATTAATCCAATACATCCAGATAGCAGCACTATAGGAATAAGATAAAAAAGATACTGGGCAGAACAGCCAGAACTATGTACTCTAAATATCAAACACAACCCACAACACACCAAGACAAGTGGAATGTGGTGCACAGCATAGCAAACTAGCAGTGGAAACAATCGGAACAATGTACAACTATTTTCTAAGAGGAAAAAAAAAAAAGACCAGAAGAATTCTCTATTTATGGAATTATAATTAGTTTCCCCATAAGGGTCAGATGAGGGTGAAAATATTTCTAGACCAACTTCTGAAATTGATTTGTGGCCAAGAGAATGAGGGAGAAATTGCTTTATTGTCAGCACTGATTACAACAGCTCGTCAGTCCTATACTGGTATGTGTACATTGATAAATCTGAATAATAAAGTTAAATAATAAACATAACTGTAAGACAATACCCACATTAATTTGCCATTCTTAAATCCACTCTAATCTTATCACTGGCACAAAGTCAACACCACGCATATTCATTAGGCAATGAAGGCTATCCTACATCTTGACCAAAATGACAAGGATTCATAATCCCACCAGAGCCGGAATTAAATACATTGAAGAACATTTCATCAACTATTCTGCATTTCAATAGAACAATGCAACCCGTAGAACCATGTAAAATATACACTTTTATAATATTCTTAAATCAATTGCATTCTTCTAAACTCATTTCGAAATGATGAACAATGGAAAAAAGTACCAGAAAAATGTTCAGGTCCTTTGTGTTCTTCCAACTGTGAGCTAAATAGAAATGGTGAAAACAAGCGGCAACAAGAACAAGAGTGACTTAAAAAATGGCTTTTGGGGATAAATGTACAGTATAGTTCAGAATTCATACAGTTCATAGTTGAGTGATTATTATCTGGCAGAATATTGCAAAGACCAGCAACAACAACTTTACACACACACAGAGGGAGAAAAAAAAAAGACCCAATTAGTAACTTATATATATATATGTAAAAAAAAAATAAATAAAAATAAAATAAGAGAGAAAATGCCAAAACACTGACAAATACTTTTTTTTTTAAAGTAAAGAAAAGGAAAATCCTGAGGACAAAAGCTCTGCTTTCTGTAGAGGCAACCAAGTAGGAAAGTCTCCACTGAAGCACATGCATTGGCCAAAGTCTTGTTTCTGAATGTGACATCTTCATTCCATTAGATGTCTGTTGAAAGAAAACAAAATTACATGACAATACAAAATGCATTCCAACTGATATGAAATTTTAAGAACCCGAGTTTCAAACTACGGTACAGTTTAAATTATACCAAATAAAAAACAAGCCATTCCCATATTTACTTTTGCATTTTCCTTCCACTCACATCTTGAAATGGGGGTTGCTTTGTTGCTAAATGACACTGCACACTATCTCCAGTGTTACCACTGTTTCCTTCTGGCTCTGGTGCTAGAATACTATTTACGTTGAGAGCAAGTTGACCTATTTGTAATCGTTAAATGAACAGAAAGGAGCAGGCTGTTGGTCTCAAGGCACAACATAGGCTCTTTACTGATCTCATTTTCTGTTTGCAAACTGCCCTTTCTTTCACCTTGATGCTTTACCTTGTATTCTGATCACCCATGTGCTGGCCTTAATCAGGGGGTTTCGAAACTTTAATAGCTTTTATTACAGGGATGTCGATTGGGAAAGAATTTTTTTACTGAACTTTTTGCGGAGAAAAATGAAATGGTACAATCGTCAGCCCCATTATTCTAATGAATGGTGAACCATGTTAGTATAATATCAAAATTTGTTCTTGACACCCTTGTCAACGTCTTTCACATTCATGCGACCGTCACGATGAATAAACTTACTTTCATCCATTATGACTAGATCTAGATCTAGCACTCACAACGGCAGTAGTGAATCACTGGGAAACCACTGAAGTAATCTTTGCTGTCAATAGACTTCTAGATCTAGTGAGATTTCTCAAAATTGTTAAAACTCCACGACACACAAAGAAAAAATGAGATCTGACAAGTGACAGGGACGAGGTGAAGCACGATGTTCTCACTAAACAAAGACAGAGTGCACAGCACATTGACTGAGTTGACCCGGAAGTTGATTTTTCTAATTTTTCCGGTCAAAATAGCTTTATTTTGTGACTTAGGAATTTTGCCTCTTAGAAAATTATCATTTCGCTTTTCCGTATCTCATGAGCTTTACGGATGGAACTTTTTGCTCTGTCGCCGGAAATTTATGTAAAATTGGCATCCCTGTTATTAATCCTTGTTCAATCCACATAGCTGAAGAAAGCCTACTTACATGATTTTCTCTGACTTGGTTCTAAGGTTGACCAGGTTGGGCCCCCTGAGCCGCTGCAGCTGCTGCAGCCTGGTTCTGTGCTGCCTGCTGGAGGACCATCTGTGCCTCGTGCATCATGCCCTGGGAGCGGTAGTACTCAACCCAAGCCTGGCTGTAGTCAGGCTGACCAGTGGCAGGGTTCACAGCTAAAACGAAGATTGATCAAGTTACTTCACAATCAACTGTTCCATCAGGGGCCAGAAAAACAAAAAAAAAAATGGATTGAAATCACTCCTTCACAAATCTTTTTCCTGAAATGAGCAAGATTAAATCACTGAGAGGACTGGGTGGGAAATGATTAACACTTTAAGCATGCTACACATTTACACTCCGGTGTGACAGTTCATGGATACTCCTGGTAAAACCTAGGTGGCATTGGAACTGTCACGCGGATTCGCTAGTGTGGATAGAAAAACCCAAGAACTTAAGTTATTCCAAAGGGCGAACCGAAAAATCAGACTGTGCTTGACTTTCTTGTGGCAGTTTCGCCTGTCAGCTGGGAGTGGCCACACCGGAAATGAGAAAATGCTGTATGAATTTTTTTAAAATCTTGGTCGAATCTTTTCAAAAATTATCATTTTTTAAATCAGCGTATTAAAATTAGGAAAGTCCACGTGTGGGTTCCCCGAGTTATTGCTTATTTAAAAAAATTGTATTTTTTAAAATTGACTCGAAGACAAATCTCGCGTTTGTACATATTTTTTGTAGTCAGTTTGGCTGTGCCGGCTCGGATCAGAAGAAAAGTGTCACCAGTGCTATTAACATGGCTTCTTGGTTGAAAGAGAAAATACTGCATTTCGTAGAAATTCACCGGTCCCACGAGAGCTTGTGGAAGATAAAAATCAAAGGATTATAGCAACAGACTGGTTAAAGAAAAAGCTCACCAACCTTTTGTAGACCTTGTTAAGGAATTTGATTCAGAGGCAAGCAAGGAATACATTTTGCACTTATTGGGGCTTTTAAATGACTTGCCTGTTTATGCTTAGTTGAACAAGATTTAGTAAGTGCAGGTTTGCATCTTCATTGATTCAAAGAAATGTATGAAAATCATCAGGGTACGGCCGCAATTCTCGTAAAATACTGGTGTGGCTCAACTGTCACGTTTAAGAAGCCAGTCCGTTGACATATTAACCTCTTATGATTTTTCTTCTTCTCTGTAGCTGATATTACAAATACTGCAGGTAACTTCATCAATATTGTCTGCCGTCTTTCACCTCTGAACAAGGCAATATGCACGCAGTGCTAGCTGGCACATTCATTTCAGAACAGTGTAGTGTGGATGGCATGCTTAGCCGTCATCTGACGGGTTGGCATGCCAGAGTTGAACCAACGTTGGTTGGAATGATAAGTGTGTAGGGCCCTTTAGTGACCGGCCTGACACTGACCCTGGATCTTCTTAGTGTGATGAGCTACGCATGTGGCTTTTCCGGTAGAGTGCTTATCACTTCCAAAATTTTTAAGTCAGCACTAAGAGGGATAAGTTTGCGGAATGTTGGAGCGGTTTAGATTTTGGTCACCCCAAACGCGAGTACAGTGGAGTCCGCCTAGAGTGAACATGCTCTATTTGAACAATCGGTTAAAGTGAACGATATTCTGTGGTCCCGATTGAAACGCTATTTAAGTAAAAAAAATAGTGGATAAAATGAATCGATTTCATGGGGAAATCGGATAAAGTGAACACCCAAAATGAGTGAAAGCGAAGAACGGACCGACCGTGTCATTGTCGCCATGCTGTGAAAATAAAATTCTTTGCCTCGGTCATCGGCAGGCAATCCCAGCTCGGCGTTGGCAATCAGAAAGAAAGAGCTCTAGCCTAGTCTAGGCTCAGCCGCTGTGTTGTCCTGTCCGTCCGTCCCCCCCACACCCACCACTGCGCGTAACACACCAACCTTGCCCTACAAAAACTCGTTCACTTGGCATTTTCGTCCAAAATGGTTAAACTGAACACTTTCTTCTGGTCCCAAAGAGTTTACTTTAAGTGGACTCCACTGTATTTTTGTCAGAGGTTTGCAAGGTGTTAAAACATGTCTGTCGTAAGTAGCACTCAGAAAAGCAGTAGTTTGTGTGGTCAAAATCTTTCACTTTATACTTAAAAATAAACTACCTGCGAGTCGAAATTCTAAAACTTAAGTAGATTACAGAAGATGAACTGGCTCTAAAGAAAGTAACCGAAATACTATGAATAAAGAAATAGCCATATGAGGTTACATGCCATAAGCAATAACATACATTTTTTATATTGCATATTCATAGAAGTACAAAGAAACCCAAACAAAACAGCATAAATAAAGACAGAGGAAGAGAGAGACGGATTGATAAGTAGCTGAAGACTCAATACCCAGCACAAATTAGACAACTAGTGTGGTGGTGATTTACAAGGTCATTTTGGTGTATTACCTGATAACATTGAAGAATTCTGGGAAGGGAGAAGGCAAGAACCTGAAGACTACTGGATGTTGCAAAAATAACTAATGATTAACCACCTCCTACAGGTATACAATGTCACAATATGTCCAATTATTTCACCACTGCACTAGTTAAACACACACTACACACAAGCCAACCGTGTCAAATACCTTGTTTATCAAAGCAGTTAAGTGAGCTATGTTCTGCTATCACAATTCTCTCATTGGATGCGAGCTTTGATCAATTAAATAATTTGCCCTGCGGCGGACCTTGATTTTACAACAAAAGTGTTATCACTTTCCAACTTGGAAAGCAGGGTAAGAAACACTGATCCTGGCTTGTGTGGTGACTGAATAGCCAAAACCTACTATGACTGAGCCTCAACTCACTCGGTTGAGCGTAGGAGGTCTGCGCAGCGGGTTGTTGCTGCTGTATTGGCTGCTGCTGAGGTGCAGCGGGCTGCTGTGGAGTGGCCGGCTGTTGTCCAGGTTGGCCCTGACCATAAGTAGCGTAATAGAAGGCCCAGGCTGCTGCATTGGCGGCATCATTGGGTTGCTTGCCTGGAGAAGAAAAAATAAATTTGATTGAGCTTTTCTAAATGGTACACTACTCTTCAGCAAAAATTGTAGCCACAAATATTAACATGGATGAAAATGAATAAAGTGATAGTGGAGTGTACAAAAGGATGATCATCATACAGAACATGAAGCACCTAGAGGAACCTTTCCAACTTCTAATTTTTTTAAATAGCTCAGTCACTTCATTACATATTCAGTCTAATTGAAGGCAACATAATCCTTTGCTATATAAAACGGCACATACTGCTACTACAGTACACTACATTCCGCTGAAACTATTTTCACAGACAATAGAGAAGAAAATAGCTTTAAAAATTTCTAAATATTTTTACTTCTCATATACACCAAGAATCCAGAAACTAAACCTACTGGCCATGTTCTGCTGCTGGGGATATTGGTTCCCATAAGCGTTCCATCCTTGAGGGGCACCACCATACTGCTGCTGAGGAGGTTGGCTGAGGAAGCGAAAGGGAAAAGAAGCTTATAAAAAGGCCCTTGCAGTATAATCATTTCCATTTCACTTTTTCAATTAAAATTGTATAATGAGATATTTAGTTCCAAAATCATAAGGGATAGAAATACTTTTGTAGCAAGGTCTACTATCAAACCCTAACAATGGGGGATCACAAAAGCATCCCTGTTAGTGTTAGCGAATCCTTGCAGCATCAATGTAGCAGAAACTCGACACCCAACACTTTACCAAAGCAAGCACTGGGCTCTAATGTTCTGCAACTACTCAACAAAGATTCAGCACAGCTTTCAGTGTGGGAAGTTCTAACAATATGCTTATAGTTAAGACATACTTATTGCCTCTTTTCAAAGATCTTCCAAGAGTAATAAAGAACGGATACTAAATCAACACGTCGTAAAATAAGAAAACAGACTGCTCCTTCCGATTTTGCTTTTTTCATTACTACATACAGTGAAAATTCTCACTAAAAAAGTGCTGCATATTGCCACTAAGAATTTTGAATTCAAATAAAGGATGCATTAGTTCCAGAATCAAACAACTATCAAAAACTGGTTTGTAGCAACTTACTTGGGTTGACCAAACTGTCCTCCAAACTGATCATACCCTCCAGGCCCCTGGGGCCCAGGTCCTCCTGGACCACCCTGAGGGCCAGGCCCACCTGGTGGACCATTAGGGCCCCCTGGGCCACCCATCACACCTGGAGCACCGCCTGGTCCTGGACCCTGAAAAGAGGACAGGAAGCAACAGTAATAAAATAACATGCAATGCTTGCTAGGCAAGCTCTAATTTTTGAACATCTAAATGGGGGAAGTGACATGTGATTATGGATGATTTAGATGTAGCCAGTGAAATCAATATAGACTATCTTAGAGAAGTTCACAAAGCCTTAGGTCTGTGATCCCTTTGTCCATCCAGCCCCGTCTATTCAGTACTGTGAGTGGTCGGCGACCGTTGTATTTCTCACCATGCCTCATATAAGGTTCCCCCTTCTTCAGCCATCTAGCTCCTAGATGGGTAGCCAATCTCTCAACCAATGGCTGGTCTTCTGACACCGCCCAGTCATCTAATCTATCCTTTAAATGGGCCTGTCCTGCCCTTGCCTTTTAGAGTTGTTCCTCTTCAGATATTGGATTAATACCCACATCAGCCAAGTGAACCACTTCTCTTCATTTTTAATTTATTCCACGCTATGTTATCCTAGCATTTTCATGTAGCTCTCCCTTTTTCCTCATATTGTACACTTGAAGACAGGTATCTTTGGTCCCATATTGTAACGTCCCTCTCATGTGAAGCTGTCTTACTCTGGGTCACCTTTGTGTGTCTATTGTTGCAAGCCTAAGGTCTCCAGAGAAATAAAATTATGCCTAAAGCAGTAAGTTTGAATCCTAAGATAACTTACTTGATCATTAGGTCCTCCCTGCTGCCCTGTCTTCTCCTGTATGAGTTGGATAGCATGCTGAATTTGAGACGGGTTGCCACGGATATTGAACAGTTTTTCTGTCATATTTGGTGGTGGGTTTCTGTCCAGCTCAACATGAGCCCCAGATGTACGATTGATTTCCCGTATGGTCTCTCCACCTGCAACAAATAACGTATAGAAATTAGCAAAACAGTTGTTAACACACACCTGCCAACATTGGAAAATCAAAATAAAGAACACTATCTCGAGAGCGTTATGGTCTAAATTCGGTCAACACTCAGGAATGTGTAGTTTAATGTAGATTACATAGTGTTGTCATGGCCTCTCCTGTCAGTTCTGTCTCTGTTCTGAACTCAAATCAGCCCTACTTCATTATATCTTATACTATTATGCTGATGTAAAAAGTACAATGTATAAAGCTAATCTCTTCACCCATTATTGTGTATGTTGACATCAAATTAGAGATAAACTGAAATCCTTAAGAAAGACGTAAGAATAAATTTTACTCAATTTTTACTCCGTTTCTTTTTCGTTGGTGGTTGCGTTAAAGCTAGAGCCTTAGTAAACAAATCAAGATTAATACTAGATCAATTTTTTTTAAAAATCAGAAATTCAAAGCGTGTCTGAAAATTGCACAACACAAAGTTAGATCTAGAGTGACTGAATGAATGACAGACACGCTCCACAGTCCATGAGAACTCCATATCGGTCATAAAATGAAGGGGAAAGCACTTTTTGAAAAGGTTGATCAAAAAGGTCAGAGACCTTGAAATGAAACAACTGTTGACACCACGTTGTACTTATTTTTTGTGTGACGTCATGCACAAATCTAATTTCTATGAATGAAGCGATGTGACACAGTAGTATCACCTTTCGCCAGGGGCAAGTAAAGAATAAGATAGATCTACAGCAAAAAAGAAGTGAAGAGAACTATGTGAACGCGAAAGCTGGAACTGGAAAGCTGACTAGCATCGTTTCCTTTTCTGGAAGAAAATAACTAAAACTACTAAAATACGGAACCGATTCATTCAACACAGATTATCAGGCTCGGGACCCAAAATACGGACTGAATCAGTTTTTTACGGAACGGCTGGCAGCTATGTCAACATATTAAGTATATTTAGCAAAGTTCCAGTACATCGTTACACAGAAAAAAAAGGGAGTTTAAATCTTAAAACAAATAAAAGCTTGCAGAATGCTCACCATAAAAACTACATTGTGTTTCCCTTCACTCTTACCTTTGCCAATGACTAGCCCACACTTGTCTGCAGGAACTCCAAAGGTGGTATGGTCCTGGAAGTTCGGGTCAAATCTTCCTCCCATTCCTCCTGGCCCTCTGCCAGGTGGAGAGAAAGGTCCACCATTTCCTGGACCGCCCCGACCCATTGGGTCATTGTTTGGTCCTCTGCCCATAGGGCCACCACCACCAAAGTTGCCTCGCACTGGTCCACCCTGGAAAAACATGGGAATTGGACGCACATGCTGATTAAAAAGGAAGTTGCACCCGTTCATATACTACTGCTGAGAATTCTTAAGTTTTATTGAATTAAAAAGAAAACTTAAAAATTCACAGCAGGTATGTGACAAATTTTGCCACTGTAATTTTTAGAAAAATAAAAATACACTCCAACAGGCATCTGTCGAACTCCGTAGATTGAGAACTATGTCTACATGCTCTTTGTCTTTGGAAAATGTGCAGTTGGTCATTGAATTGTTAGTCTGAATTATGAGGCATATAACTGGATGGGATGGCATGACAGGAACAAGTGGGTAGTCAGTTCTTTTATACCTTGGCCATGCAGGGAACA
>JBDFRD010080953.1:0-13808 GCA_039654405.1 Bullina lineata
GAGAGAGAGAGAGAGAGGGAGAGAGAGAGAGAGAGAGAGAGAGAGAGAGAGAGAGAGAGAGAGAGAGAGAGAGAGAGGAATTTATTTCATGAAAAATGAAGATAAACTTTCTGAATGAAACAATGGAAAAATCTCCAAAATGTCTACCAACTCCTTATAACGGCCCTATGCTCCACAAGGAGCCAAGTCAAGTAAGTCAAGTCCTTATCACCTTGTCAGACATCATTCATTTCTTGCTATTCTTCCTTGTCTGGTGACAAGTTGTAACTACATCATCTATCCTACCTCACTAGAGTTCTCTTGTCCCTGGCTTCTTCAGTTCAGCGTTTTGTCTATAATGATTCAACCACCGGTCTCTCCACAGTCACCTATTTCGTGAGAACATGTTGTCATCCCCACGATATCAAGCCCTCCTGGAATCGGCCGTGGCTCTGCTTTCTCTAATCCTGCTGGCAGTCAGCTGTCACATCATGTTCGACTTTGCTCGCACCCTAGGCCTTATCATCGTCACAGCCGTGGGCATTATCCTGCAGGTGTTGGTGTTTGTGGATGCCTTGACCAACATTACTTGCCTTGAGGTTTGTTGGCGATTTACTGAGAATTTTTTTTACAAATTTGGTTTGTGTGTATGTCTGCAAAGAGAGAAAAAGAGTGGAAAACAGTAGGGGGAGAGGGAGGGGATCATTATTTAATGTGTTAAGTGGTTAAAAATGGACAGTTGCGGCATTTTTACTCCAGTTGCTCATACCAAATTGATTGCCTAAAAGGTGAGAAATATAAAAAGAATATTGCATGTGAAGTTGTTGTTTCTTTTGTTCAAGATTGACATGAGATCTATTTGAAAGCTTTAAAAATGAAATAAATGTGTTACTGAGGATTCTCTATAGTGTGTATCTTCTTGTATAACAGCAGATGTGATATTGGCTAAGCAGTGTCGCTTCCCTGGTATCTCCCTGTAATCTGCCCTGATTCATTTGAAATTTACAAAAATTTAACATTTGATTTTAATGGTCTGAATATTTGAAGTTGCTTATGAGTTTTTAACGTTTTACCAAACCACTTTGGAGTACGTCCATGCATTTACAGAAGAATTGTATAGACATTGTATAGACCTATTCATCGTTACATTAAAAAAAAGAAAACATGTTTTTTGCCTGCTTTAACTTTGTCCCTGTCAACATTTTCAGTACCTGTATACAACTTTAGAAGTGATTTACATTACATACAATTATACAGTCAAGTTTAGCCTGCCAGCTGAAGAGGTGTACCGGGTTGTGGCGCTTGGAGCCAGCACGTGAGAGATTTAGGGGGTGAATGAGGACCGGTGATGCCTGTCCACCCTACTAGGAAGGGAGTAGCATGCCAGATACCAAGGGTGCTACCTCTATCCAGAGCCCCCTACACAAAAAGAAAGAATATAAGTCATTTAGAAAAATGAATTTAAGCTATTGTCTTTGCTATTCATCTTCTTTCTTATATGTATACCATATGGGCATTGGCACCTGGACTGCAGGAGTAACGAGTGAGATGTTCACTCCATGTTCTTCTTATTGCCTCATGCCTATGGCATCAAAATGGTACTCTGCCTCAAGCCAAAAGCAGGTGCTGAAGGTTTAAGTTTTGGACTTGAAACTCAGAATGACCAACTGAATCGCAACAACCGTTAGCATCTGCATTTTTTCAAAAAAATTACTTTAACAGCATTCTTCCTTTCTCTCCTTTGCAGGCCAAGAAAGAAAAATACTCTACACTGCTGAAAGTCACCCTTAGCTGGCATTTTCGCAATGCTCGGGGAATCATAATGGCGACAATTCCAGTAGCACTGGTGTACGTGTCCATGTCATGTGATCTAGCTGTCCATGACAACTGGCATGATCGCTTCTACTGCTTTGCTCTCGTGGTGGCGTTGCTTCAATACTGCAACTACACCATGCTCCGCTCCTTCATCAAGACCATTGCAGCCATCTTAGCAGGTGTGGTCCTCATTGTTCTGCTTTTTGTACGACTGTGCACGTTTGATTGGGTAGACCCACCTTCTACACCTGTTCCAACCCCCAACTCCAGCGCGGCCTCTTACTCCACTGGCAACGGCACCCTCACCACCATGGCTCCAGTCCACCACAACCCCATTCCCAATCATCTCTTCTCGGGGGAAAATGTCCTTCGGTTTGAAATTATTCTCAGCACCATCCTGCTTCTCCTCCTTATCAGCATCCTCAACTACGAGTTTGAGAACTCGTACCGCCTGAGCTTCAACGCAAGCGTGAAAGCGCAGAAAGACAAGATGAACATGCAGCTGAACAAGGATCAGGCAGACTGGCTTCTCCACAACATCATCCCTCCACACTTGGCTGAGCATTTTAAGTCCAACCACACCTACTCCCAAAACCACCAGGACGTGGGCGTCATCTTTGCCACCATTGTGAATTTTAATGAATTCTACGACGAGATGTACGCTGGGGGCCGGGAGTATCTTCGTGTACTCAACGAATTAGTTGGCGACTACGAAGTCTTGCTGGGGGAGTACCGCTTCAAGGATGTGGAGAAAATCAAAACTATCAGTTCTTCCTTCATGGCTGCTGCGGGTCTCAACGATGAGAGCCGTGCTAAGAACGAGCACAAGTATGCTCATCTGTTTGCCCTCATGGAGTATGCCACTGAGCTCCAGAATGCCGTCCAGAGGTTCAATGAAAGCATCTTCAACTTTAACTTTATTCTCAATATTGGTTACAACTACGGGCCAGTGACCTCAGGTGTCATTGGGACCACCAAGCTACTCTATGACATTTGGGGGGACACGGTGAACATCGCCAGTCGCATGTATTCCACAGGACCCCCTGACAGGATCCAGGTCCCCCAGGGCACAGCTGAAGGCTTAGGTGAGATGTTTGAGTTCTCCTACAGAGATGAGATTACAGTGAAAGGGAAGGGACTGATGAAGACATATCTCCTTGAGGACAAGAAGCCCGGCGCGTGTTGGGAATAGCTGCTATGATTGCTCTTATGTAGCTTTACTAGTGCTGGTGGCTTGTTTCGAAGCTTTTATTTTTATTCACTTGTTATTGTCCAATTCTGCTGTATTGTTTCAGATTTTTTTTTTCCTTTCCATCTCTTGAGACTTTCATATCACCTCTTCCTTCTTGTCATCACTTTGCCTTTCTGTGTCATGGCTTTCAAATGTACTGAAATAAATTCCCGAAATTCATATTTATTACAGCAAGAAGGTGATGGTGACAGCATGTGAGTGTGCTTTTTCTTTTTCTTTTTTGCCTTTAATTTATTGTGATGAAATTGAAAAGAAATTATTGTGAAGTAGATCTGTATATTAAAATGATTGTGTATTTAGTCAAATCTTTATTTCCAGTGATTGATGAAGCAAAGAGGGCCGGTATTTACTGAGTAAGAAAAATCCTGAGAAGTCTTTGCTTTGATGAATCACGTAAACGAGGAATAACTTATTCATTATTTTAGCAGCATGTAAATGCGACTCGTCATTGAAAGGAGAATTTTTTTGTTTTAAATAAGTAACCCATCAATATTCTTATCTTTTATACTAAGCAGGGGTGGCCCAAATAATGGCTCAAAAAACTTGTTTGGCTCTTTTGCCTTACATGTCCAATGCATGGAAATTTATACAATGATCATGTTCCGAGCTTCATAGTTGATTTACAAATCTAGGAAAATTGTGTTTTGGGTGCTAGGTAAGCTAAACTCTATGGACATGCTTTAAAATTTTACTTTAAAATATTCAAACAAGCTTTAAAATTGAAGAGCTAGTCTGAGCTTCTGAAAATACATCAGATTTGGGCATTGTCAGAATATTAACAAGACATTCTTAAATATGGTATAGGTGCTGGATTGCACCAAACCACTTTACACTTTGTGTTTGTTATGTCTTGAGATAAGTATTCATACTATATATAATCATTATTAAGGTATTGAAAGATATCAGGGATCAGCCTCTGTTCATTTACGTGAATAAAGCAGAATTTTTATGTTGAAATTATTTGAGATTAGTATTGATGCTACATATAATCACTATGAAGGCATTGTAAAGATATCAGGGATTGGCCTCTGTTCATTCACTTAAGTATAAAGCAGATTTTTTTTTATTTAGAAATCGATAAGCAAAGTATGTATTCTGGCTGTAAATATTGTAATATAGATGTGTAAATCCAACTTTTTTCCATTTTTTGCTAGCTTGTGTACACTGCATAAGATTGTCATGCTTAGTTTCCCATTTATCTAGGGAATGTTATCATGATTGCGTCCATATTCTTGTTTGAACTTTGTTTCCTCATTTGTCTAGAAAGAGCTGTCAAACTAGTTAATCATCAAAGGAGTTGATTCAGTTCTACATTTTATGAGGTATTGCTTACCTTTTTTTCATCATTAGTAAGGGGTAAATAGTGCGCCAGCTAAGGCTAATATATTATTATTCTATTAGTGTGGTAAATACATGTATGCAATCATGTGCACACACACCAAAAGATGTCATTTAAAAAAAAAAAATCCAGACATCTGCAAGGACCTACAGGCAGGCAGCCTTTTATTTGCTCAATATTCAACAATTCAGTGGCGAACATTTTTTCATAGCAAAATTAATTTGTCTTACCATTGCTTGAACTCTCCTTTAAGAAAAATTCTTTATGGTTTGTCTCGTTCTTCCCTTTTTGTGTGTTTACATCTTGTATTGATATCCAATGTTGAAATACTTGTGGTGAATTGATGAATGCCTTTGGAGTGTTGGAAAAATCTCTCACTGGAGTAAGAGTTTTCCTGTCATATTTTATGTTAATTCATTTGCTTTTGTGAATAATACTCGTGAAAATAATCATGAAAATAATCAGACTGAAACTTTCAAACAATTGTTCTCCTAACAATCAACAGTTACTGAATAGACATGCCTCTAAAAAAAAAAAAGCAGTAGTCACTTCACAACACTGAAAATCCTACAAGACCAATTCAGAAAGAACTTTGTGATTTTGTTGTTGTTGCACAGTAGCAAAGATTGCAGAAGCATATCATGAAGAAATGTAGAGGGGAATATTTGTGTGTGTGTGTGTGTGTTTTATTTTTGTTTCCCCCAATAGTGTACATATCCACAAACACTTCCATGTGAATTTAGATTTTTTTTATTTGTAAATTGTTCCAGTTTTCTTTATTCTTGAGATACTAAGGCAGAGACCACTGTATAGAATGAAACTCAAATGAAGAAGGTAAGAGGCTGAAGGATGAATGTTCTCAAATAATGTCTTTGTGAATCCATTAATTATTTTCTTTTGGAAGTCTTGGGCAGAACATTACTTTTTATTACATCAAAGTATAAAATATTACTTGCTTGTTTGCAATTTAGTTTTTTCTAAACACTTTGTGAATGTAAATTGAAATTTTCATACAGTGGTCTCTGCCTAAGAGCCCGATCCGCCTAAGAACCTGCCATTCTCGTGAAATGGAATTTTTCTTATTTAATCTATCCGCATAAGAGCCCGTTTTCAACTAAAAAATCCGCCTAAGAACACGGTCTTCTTCCCTGACTGATTTTTTTTTTTTGAAGCAGCCATCGCTTAAATCACAAGAAACACTGTCAGCCGCCCTGCCTTTGTTCTAGAGTTAAGCCCTGGCCGTGGTGGGAAGCAAAGCCGCGTTCCTCCTGCCCCATTCCCGTTCAGCAGGCCAAGATTATCCGCTCTCATCGCCCGAAGTGTGTTGATTCAGCTCTATTCCCCCCTCCCCCTGTTATCCGACCGACACCTTGAACATCACCCCCTCCTCCCCATATTCTTCATTTGTGACGCCGAAACCCAGTCTCACCCCCACCCAGCCATGATACAACACCGCTCTTTGTTTTGACCTACGAAGGCCTAGGCCTAGTGGAAGTGACATCTCGGCGCGTGTTCTGAATAAAGATGGGTTTTTAAGTCTGATTTTATGCATTTTGCGTAATGGAGACGGGGGCAGTCTAGCAGGGAATAAGCATGGTTTTGATTGGTGTTTTAGAATCTAAGTAAGCCAATCACAGATTGATTTGGTCAGTGATGACGCTCCGTTAGGCCTTATGTGTTAGTGTGTCGAGAAAACGGGGGCTATTATGGTATAATTATTTACCCCACCTTTGAAATCCGCCTAAGAGCCTGATCCGGCTAAGAACACGGTAATCGTGTCTCCCGAGGGGCGGGTTCTTAGGCAGAGACCACTGTATTAGCTAGAATTTTGTCTTCTTCTTCTTCTATTTTATATCCTTGTACATGTACTTCATCACAATATGTGCCTGTGTTTGGAAATGGAAAAAATATAAATTCATGATTTATCTGTATCTGCACATTAACCACAGAAATAGAAAGTTATATTTGGAACTTCATGTTAAATCCTTTTTGTTTCAATAATTATAATTTTCAAATTTTTTTTTCGTTATTACCTGAACTAACATTTACAAAATTTACAGTTAATTTTGAACAAGTTACTTTTTGCACTCTTGGTAATGCAGTAAAACAATGACAGTCATTAGTCATATGTTTAGGATCCTTTTTATGTGGTATTTATATTTCATAGTTTTAGCATAAGTTTCATGAAATTGTAAAGATGTAGTCATGATGTCAGCTTCTAGAGCCAACTACATGTCTCTATAAAGGCTGCAGGTATTAGGCAATGTTCTGTTTCTGTCTCAGATGTGTTATTTTCCTTAAAATGCTTACACATTCACTGTTAATGTTGTGGGTGGCATGGTAGTCAAAAGAAGCACAGTACTCCTAACCAACCATGTTGTGCCCTTGGGAAAGACACTTTTCACCATTTTTCTTCTCCCCACTCAGGTGCAAATTGGGTACTGGCATATTCTGCTAGGGAAGTAAATCTTCAACAGACTTGCGTCCTGTCTAGGAGACGATGTAAAAATCATCTACTTCTCTTCACGCTATTGAAATCGGGATAAGGAGAAATTTTTACTTACTTTTATTGCCTGTTGTATGGAAATTTTTTTTACAGAGGATCTAAGTATATTTTGGCCGTAAGTCAATTTCATTATCTGCAGACAAGCCAACTTTATGGGTTTGCCGTAAGAAATTACGGGGAGCGGTCAGAAATTATGGTTTACTGGCACTTACGCTTAGGACGCAAGATATGTATGCTTTTAAATTCCTTGCCATTACATTCTTCGCTCTCTGGCATTATTCTTGTATGCGGTAAAATGGCTCTTATAGGCCCTCATTTTACTGCAAGTTCAACTAGTGATTACTCCGAGCCTCAAATGGGTTTGGCATGCCTGCTTCTGTCCACTGATGTTCTTCTGTGAATGTGACATCTGTTTCGAAATTATAAAAATGCAGAGGAAAATCAGAAAGTACTTGAGTAGCCTATTCAGCTGATTGTGTCCAAATTAATTTCATTATTTTGTATCAGATCTATGTCATACTGTAGTTCTACAGTTTTTTTTCTATTACATGTAATGTTTGGGGAATTCATACTTTTCCTTTACTATATTTAATGTTTTCCATCACAGTTCTGTTATTGCAAGATGCCAAATGAACTTTACCTCTTTATTATTTTCATATAATTTTTTTTATTGCTTTTGCTTGATTAACAAAGTTGTATAAAAATATTCTTAAAGACATGTGAAGTAAAGAATATCCATTATATTTAAAATGAACGTGATTTTTTTGAACTTGTATTTCATTCAAAGGCTTTTCTTAATCAGAATCATTGTGCCAGTTCATAATATGTAGTCTTTTTGTAAATAAGAACATGCTTGGAATATTATTGATAAACAGTATTTCAGTAACTGGAAAAAATGTATGGGTTGTAATTAAAAGTCAATAACAATTAGCTTTAGAATACAGTTTAAATGAGGTAGTTTTAAGAAAATACACAAATAAACTGTTATAAAAGATGGATGTTAGAATTTTGCTTTTGTGCAAGAATGTTTCAAACTGTCTTGTAAGAAACTTTTTTTTATCAAACAGACAATCTTATTACTTTTTTAAAGATTAATCTTCAGGAATGTTGATCTTCAAAGCAAGACATACCCCTTGTTCAAGACATTTCTGTTTTGACCTTAGAAGTCAGATACATAGAAAAGTAGTAATGCTAAAAAAGGATAACAGCTTTAATTTTTTTTTCACGTGACAACAACCACACTCATGCTTTTTTGGACAGTTGCCTTATGTTTTGTTTTTTGTCTATTGATGAGGGGAACAATAATAAAAACTTGTGAGTGTTGACTAGGTACCTCACCACACCCCTGTGACAATCTGTGATGTTCTTCTTTCGCCTTATAAAACTTGAGTTGCGTTGTATAATTATATATAAGAGTCTTCTTTACTTCGTTGTATTATTTATTGCTGATTTAATCATATAATTACCTCAACCCTTTGGATTTTTAAAAGTGTCATTTTGTTGCAGAGTTGCTCCGTACATAGGTCTCGATGGTTTCATTTGCATCTGGGAGTTTTTGCAGAAAAATCTCACACATTTAAAGATTGAACACAGTTGTAGATAATTTATTGATATTCAGCTTTCTGTCTTGGGGCGAATTGGACAAAATTTTAGCATGTGACTTGTGATAACATTTTTCATTTAACAGCATTATTTTGTTGACTTGGGTAACTTTATTTTGTGAAAATATTGTTATTTAAGGAGTTAGTGTAACCTCCACAAAGTTGCTTTTCTGTTTTATTTTGTTTTCTTCGCAACAGTAAGAAGATCACGCTTCTACAGAGTGGATAATGTGCACGCTAAAATGACTTCCTCTTGCCGAAAAAGAAATTCTATCCTTTTTCTGTGTGGTAATGGAATAAGCAGTTTGTTTGGTGACATGTTGGCAACATGTTTGGATTGAACTCATCTGAAATGATCCCATACTTGCATGATAATTGTTTTACTTTATAATGTAATGAGAGGTGTTTTTTTGTTTGTTTGCTTGGTTATGTTAATTTTGAATACATTTCTTTATATATTGTAGTGAGTTTAAGTGTGGTGAAGAAGGATATGATATATCTTTTGGCTCTTTAATAAGTATTTCAGCATTCATGAAAAATATCTCTCAATTGTTAAAGAAATATTAAAGTCTATTTGCTAATTAAATTTAAAAGTATAACTTGGCATTATAAAGATCCATGGCTAGCATCTCAGTTAAAAATGGCGTTAAATCAATTTACCATTGGTTTTTACATTGACTTCAAAGTAACAGTTTTATTCATCAGTTTCTGTAATTGATTAATTCTGCATCCTCACATCTGGCTCATTTGGAATTTTCTACTTTACCCAAGAGCGTATAGAGTTTGGTTGATATGTGTGGTCCGCCATCTGTTTATGAGAAGTTTGAGATCCTAGAAAAATGAACCAAGAGAGAAACTGGTAGTTTGTTTGGTATCCTGTTTTACTCTTCATCTAAAGCATATTGTGTTCATTGGATACTTGTCTATCAGTGACAGATTGAGCATACAATGTTTGATTTCTACAGCAGAATCTGTTTGTGTGGTTTAATTTTTTTTTACTATATATTTTTAAATATATTTCTCTTTTTGGCAGTGCTGGTTCATTACGTCCATATATATTTATATCTTTCTTGTCAGTGTTTTATATACATATGTATGCGAGTTTACAATAGAGATTCATCACTTACAATTATAATGATTGTGAGAAGATGATGAATGCGTTAAATTGAAATGGAGAGGAAGACTATTCTTGTGACATATGATGTCACAGTAAATATGATTTCATGCTTTAGGTTTCATGTGCAGGTGCCCGAGGACTGAATGTTTTGTTCAGGTTGTGCATCGGATTGCTGTTAGCATCTCTGATAATTCTTCTGGAGCCAGTGTCAGTGACTGTTCGTGGTCATTGTTGTTACCTGGACCTCGTGTTGACTTTCTCACCTACGTTTATGTAGCTTCTTTTCTGCTGTCTATTATGATGTCACCCATCGTTTATGGGCTCAGAAAACTTGTTGCTACAAAAAGAAATGTCGTCAACTGTGAAGTCATCTCCTGCACCAAACTGTGGTGTATTATGAAACATTCTTAGGTGTTCATATCTTGGTCAGGCTATTCATCAGCCTAAGCACTGAAGTACGCAGGCATCTGCACTTCACCTGTGGTGATCTTTCAGCTGAGGTTAGCTGCTGACAATGCAGGAAAGTAGCTAACGGTGCCAGTGGCAGCAATGTGAGTGATTTGAATTCAGGCAACATGGAGCTTTTGGCTTGATACCAGTTTCTTGTAATCTCATATGAGTGGACAAAATTTAGGAAAAAATTACATAGTTTTGAGTGATTTGTTGATGGTCTCACTGGTTGCCAGTAAATGTAGTTAAAAGTAGTAGTACATGCTTATTTCCATCGAATCAGAAGTTTTGGACTTACACATTGTACTCATTCAAACATGAGCGTTGGATATGCATTATACAATTGCAGCTTTTTTTTACTAGGCTTTTTCCACAGAATAGTTTCTGTAGTTTCATGTAATAGACGAAAAGTTGTGAAAAATGCTAGATAGAGGTAGGGTAAAAAAGCCGTTGTACATTTTTGCTTTGATTAAGAGGACATCAGATTGAAGCTACATTTTTTTCGCCTGCATCTTTCATATGACAATCTTTTGTGCAAAAGACTATATCGATCACATTAATGTAGAGAGATTCTCAAAATGGTTCAGAGTGATGTCCAGAAATGTCCAAAATGTTTCAATTTATATATAATTATATATTATATATCTTCATATACTGGCACAAAAGATATAAAGTTCTTATGCAGGTGTTGTGCTTTTATGTGCTGAATTTGTAAGTATTTTCTGCTCCTACTCTAAGCAGCTTCACTCATAGGTTATTAAAGTTCCTTTCCTAGTTTCATCTGTTCAATAGAATGTGAACGCAGTTTTTGATTAATGTGTTTAAGATTGGGTAAGATTATGTAAAAACTTGTACTGTTTTTATTTTGACCTTTGATTTTTATATTGCAGGCAGTAAAGCAAGTAAGAGAATACAAAACTAAGTACTGGTGCAGATCATTTTCTTTATCTGGTTCATATCTGTCATAGCATTATCCAGATGGAATGTACGCGTTCGGCTGAATTATCAGAACGTATTCCTGGCAGTGGCAGTTTGCTAGTTGGACACTGACAGCCTATTTGTCAAACCGGCTGTATAGATACAAAATATACATAATTGATTTTTACTTATTACTTCTCTACACAATCAGATGTCTGTTCATTTTTTTATACATTTTGCTTTTTGTAATGTTCAGTGTCAGTGAAATATACATTCAAGGTTGTTTTTTTATAATATTAATTGAAAAAATATTAATATCATCATTGTCAACAATTATACAGTCAATGGTCCTTTATGTGATAGAAACATGCGTTTCCTTGCAATCTTTCCTTTAAGTAAATATACAAGAAGAGACAAAGATATGGAAAGTAATTGCAGTTAAAGATGCTAAGATTTCAGATTGAAAATATAATGTCAATTTTATTATTCATGGACAAGGAGAGTCACCGTATTGAATATCACATTTGTAAACGTTTCCTAAAAACAAAAGTGATTTTAAAAAAATGCCATACTTAGGCATTACTAACATTTTCAGTACCAAACCTTTTTTTTTTTTACTTTTTTTTGTATGTGTGAGTCATTCAAGTGTTATTGTCAGTACATTTTGAAATGACATAAAAAGAAACCCATCAATATGGATGAAAGGGCTTTTTTCTCATGTAAGCCTTGGTAGTGTAGAATTTGGAACTGTTTGTGTATTTATTATGGCAGACTTGAATTTATGGCATTTTAAAGCTTTTAGTGTTTACTCATGATTTATATTCTATTTTGGCATAGGCCTATTTATTTACAAAAGCATAAATCTTTACCCAAATTTGATTTTGTAGCTGGTTGTTTCCTATACCTCTATTACAATTAGCTTTGAGCTATTTTTTTAAAATATATACTAATTCTACGTAGATGTACCTTGAAGTCTTTACCTCTTTGTCATTTCCCATCCCAAATTTATTTCCATTTATGGTTGTGTCGTTTTAATTTTTTTTTCTTTTAAATTTTCACACAGCATTTAGTGATAGAAATTTATAAGTTTACATGTTCTATAACCATGTGATGTGAATACTAGATTTGTTTATGTGTGAATAAATAAATATTTTATTTCTTGAAAGCTTCCACGTGTCCTTCACATTCTTATTCATGATCTTAATCATATCGTGTAATTATTTTGATTATGAACAATGAACACCAAGTATGACAAGAAAACATATAAAACGCTGAAGTGTATTCCAGGCAGTTGCATCTAAAAGTCATGAAATCTATTTTACTCTTTTTGTGTGTGTTACTTTGATAAATGTATGGTTTAGCTAGAATGTTAGTAGTGCACGATGCATTGATGTTTGTCAAGACCTGTAAGTGTAAGTTGAGCATTCGTTTTAAAATATTTCATTTAAATCTACATGTCGTTTTGACATGATTGGCAGCCAAGTCTCATGGAGATATTAATTGTGTTTATTGTACCTCAGGGATTGTTTTTCTTGGAATCTGGCTTCTTTAATTCAAGTAGAACTTCTGGCTTTTATTGGAGGTGGTAATGTGGTGGTGGTGGCGGTGATGATAATGATGATGATAACGATTGTATATAAAAGCAGATTCTCTATCTGTTATGGTCATAAATGAGATGTAATAACTATACAAAAAGACATGTCAATGTTTCGGTGTTATACAATGGTAAAAAACAACAGCAACGTGTATAACACTAACAGAGATCTACATAGTGACATAAGAAAGTAAAATAGCTGTACTTAAACAGCAACAAAATCGACAAAAAGGAAAGGAAAAGAACAGTTCGTTAATTATGAAAACATTCCTCCTTTTTTTTAAACAAAAAAAAGAGAGAGAAAAAGTTTGTTTTTCAGACATATTTAAAAAGCGGAAAACACTTCATATTGCTTTTCATATTTTTTTCATGCTTTTCAAAATAAAAATGGAGTCCTTTGGGTCTGTGGTAGTAACAACCCATACACCTCTATAAGAGAGACGAGCGGGCATCGAGGCAAATGAGGAAAACTGAACAAACATTACCAATGAGATGAACCCCCACCCCCAACCTCCTCCCACACACACACAACACACAGTAATAGATATATATCAGGTGTATTTAAAGTCCAAATCCAGAATTTTCCCCATTTCATAGATCATAGCATAACCTGCACCCTATGGTGACTTCCTCGACACTCTCAGTACGTATTCTGCACGGGCTGACCAAAAAAGAAACCCGGAATGAAAATTCCTTTTCGCTTCCATTTGCATCGCCAGGACTTTATGCAGCGACGAACACGTGCGACTGGTGAAAGCACTCACGAAGAACAAGAAAGAAACGAGTCTGTGCCTGTCCCTTCGTTATGTCATGAGATACCAAGGCCATGGTCTGTCATGTATACGACACAGACATAACGTTGCCAGCTACGCTTCATAATTAAACTACTCTGTTATAAACTCCTACGCACTCTTCGTGTTCATAATGACACGCCCTTTTTTTTCTTTCTGTATGTGTAGATCAAATGCACTTCTCGGTTCAATAATGTGAAGAAATATGTTGCTTTCTCAAAGCTGCAGTCCACAACTCCAGTAAATGGCCGTACATAATTATGAGTTTTCAATAACAAAAAAAAATGCTCAACGAATTTCTATTTATCGCGCAGCTAAATAAGGGCGTTAGATGAAAAAATTCCTCATCGACTTTTTGAGCTGTATTTTACACACAAACACACACACACACACACACACACACACACACACACACACACACACACACACACACACACACACACACA
>JBDFRD010081064.1:0-25191 GCA_039654405.1 Bullina lineata
CTTTTTCTCCCCCCCTCTCTCTCCCCCCCCCCCCCCTGCTTTTTTTGTGGCTTTCTAATCATTGCCCAGATCCTAATAGGATAAACATGTTAACCCTGTGAAAAGTGCAATCTTCTTAATTTTAAAGTCCTCAGTCTGTCAAATATTTTAAATCAATTTGAATGGAGCGATTTGTTTGTCTAACAAAGTAAGCCTACCCATTATAGATTTTCTATTTAATTGAAGTAGAGAAAAAAACAAGGCTTTCACATTAATTTGAAACAGGAGAAAATTCAAATTTGAATGAAGTAGATTGATTGCACCATTTTCAACGTTCTGTCTGACACAAATGTATGTACTTTAATTGATTTCTTCCATGTTGATGTTGTACGTTGTAGGAGGATTATGTGGAATACTCACGTCACGGGGCTGTTATCAAAGGTCAAGAGAAATCGGCAATCAGATCAAGATACGAAGAAGATGTATTCAATAATAATCATACAGTAAGTGTCTCTTGGTCATGTTTTTGGCTTTTTTTCTTGTTTTCCTTTCTTTAGTTTGAGTTATTTGACAGAGATGCTTTAAGTTCCTACCAAGCCTGTGTAGGGTAAAGAGCAGGAGCGTTCCCTATGTTCAATAGAGTGCTATGGTACACATGATGCTAGATCAGCTCCTGGACAAGATGCTGGTCATTTAATTCCACAGGAATAAAAAGGGCTTATGAGTGAACTTGTTATCATGCAAAATTCAAATTGTGTTTTCTTTTTTTTTTTTTTTTTTTTTTTTTGAACCAAAAATGTATTATATATTTTTGATGCAGTGCAGAAATGCTTCCCTCTCTCAAAGCTGTACTTTCTGTAAGACACACAAGGAAAACATAGTTTGCGCAACATGAAAACAACGAGAAACTAATAATTCATCCCAGATGTTATTGTCAACACCCCATAAATAACTAAACATATTTATTTTGTATCTGCAATGTGGAGCATTAGTGCCAAGCTGGTGAACATTGCTTGCTTGTGAACATTCTGTGCATAACACTGTTGAATGTAGAAACTAGGTGAAGCAGGAGTTTCCATAGTCTAAACAATGATTGGCCTCATTTGTTCAGTGCACATTTGTTTGCATGTGTTTTGTTCCTTCTGTTACTGCTATTTTGTTTTTGCTCCATTTTTTTCCTTTTTCAACATCTATCCGGGGCCAGTAAAGATATTTTGTTTACTGTAAAGTTGGATTAAGCTGTAATAGAAAAAAAAGTTAAACTAAATATGTAATTTCATTGTGTATCCAGTTATCCATAAATCAGTTGGTAGTTATTTTGTCAGCAACGCAGTGCCCCTACGACACTGGAGGGTTATGGGACAAGAAGAAGAAGAAGTTATTTTGAATGACTTACTTACTTAATCCTCTTTGTTTCCGGAGGAGCATAGAGCTGCTATTTTGAATGACGTAGATTTTATTCTGTCACTTTCATCTTCTCTTGCTTCCTTTGCTTTCAGAAAGTCTGGGGGTCTTACTGGTCAGATGGAAAGTGGGGCTATGCTTGCTGCCACTCTCTCCTCAAGGAATCCTACTGTACAGGAGATGCTGGAAAAGCAGCAGTGGAGGTAAGCACCGCAGGCTTCATGATCAGGGGTAAGGCCATGCTTAACCCTAGTACTGACCAACTACGCAAATGGGTCTAATTAAAAAAAGACAAAATATATGAAAAAAAAAACATTGAACTCTCCAATTTTCTTTGCATTAATCCCAAAAGGGGAATAAAAAAACTATTATTTGGTGCAATTGTCTCATCCCCATGTGTATACATTTAAAAAATCTTCCCTGGCACTCTGGCATATTCCATTGGTCTGTACTGAGGTTGAGGCTTGAGCCTGAGGGCCTTACGGGTCTGCGTGCTATCTGATAATTATTTCACACTCTGGCCAGCGGGTTGTCATTTGCCTGGGGGGCCATGCTGTTGTGAATACGGCTCTGGTTATGGATTCGTTTCACACAGATGGTTTTAACTTATTGATTTTGTGGCATTACACAATGTGAAACTGCTGTTAATTAAAAAAATGAGATTATCTATGGTATGACTTTTATTTGTGCCTTACGACCGGATCTATCTTGACAGAATGGCAACTTGTTTTAACTTCCCCTGAATACTTCTTATTTATTTAAAGTGCATAAAAAAAACATTTGTGCAAAATAGAGATGTAAAACAAAATGAACTCTTCCACCAGAATAGATTATTCAGTGGCCTGTGGTTTTACTGATATTGAAATATAAATATTCAGATATTCGTCTTCATCACCACTCAGCACTCAGAGCAATCTGAATTACAATCTGCCTGATATCAAGGCACATAACTGATCTAAGAGTTGTCTATACTTAGAGAAGACTAGAATGTATCCTGGCATAAGTGTGAATCACTAGTGTCTACATTTCATTACCTCAAGCAGTGTCTTTTCCCCTTTTCCCCAATAAGGAACGGGAATGAGAAAGGCAGGGAAGACGTACACATTTATCTCATGTCGCCCGAACATTTCCTTTTTTTTTTCTTTTATCAATGTTCAAGCAGAATACTTGCTTAGAAAATAAAATGTGATTGTCGTGAAAGGTTATTTGTGTAGACATTGTGTTTGTGTCTGTCAAGGCTTTGCTTCTCGGTCTAGTGAGGCTTTTGAGTTTTGGAATCTCTTTAAATGCAAACATGACGGTGCATGCTGCAAATGCTCATCATCTCCTCTTCAAAATGTCCAGTCCTCTCTTCCACCATCTTTTTAATCCTTGTGACTGGGTATGGTAGGCCTGGTGCTAAATATGTAGGATAACCAAGTCACAGAAACAAAGCCCTGTTTGATAAGGCAGAAGTTTAGTGTAGGTGTAATTATGTAGATGACTGTGGCAGGCCTACAGTATTTGACTCATCTTTGTGATCATACGAGCCAGTGATTTTCTTTTTGATTTAGTGATTGAATTAATTCAGATCTTCCAGAAATATAAAGGGCAAAAAAATCGGGGATGCCTGTTTTGTTTTTTTTCAGCCCTATTTTCCAATGTGTTGTAACGAGTTACTTACTTACTTACTGCCCTTTATGCCGGCTGCCTGTCTTGGGCTATCTTTTGTATCCTCCTGTAATGAGTTGCTTACGATATATTAGTTTGAACAGCTCATACTGATCAAGTAAAAATTGTTTTTAAACATAATTTATTTCTCTCTTGTTTAGGCCAGTAATATGCTTCTCACGCCAGCCAACGCTGAAGCAGAAGAGAGTGAATCACTAGTGCAGGTGAGTGCCTTCACTGTGCCACATAGAGAGAGATGGAGAAATGAAGTGCAAAAGGATTTCAATGACAGTACCAAGTCTTCTTCTTCTTCTTCTTCTTCTTTTTCTTCTTCTTCTCCTGCTCCTCCTCCTCTTCTCCTCCTCCTCCACCTCCCCTCCTCCTCCCCCTCCTTCTTCTTCTTCTTCTTCTTCTTCTTCTTCTTCTTCTTCAGATCAACTCTTTTAAGAAGAGGAAGAAAATAATAAGATATACTTAGTATAAAAACTCTTGTTATGCGTTTAAATGTGTTTTAAAATTCAACTTTCAATCCTCAAAACTTGACTACATGAATGGCCTATCACTTTTTTAAAGCTAGCATTAATTAATCATGAACCACAAGCATCCAGACAGGTCACAGTCCTCAAAAGAAAGGGGGAAATTATTAATGATCTACTCACTAGGTATTTTAAAAAGTACTTGAGTGATACATTTATTGTGTTTCCAGAAGTTTTTATGATTGTATGGGTGGAGTCTGTCATTCTCTGTTACTAATTATAGATCTATGCCTTCATTTGTTTCTTCAAACAGAAGCATCGTAAGAAGCTCACAGAAAAGGCCAAGAAGAAAAAGAAGAGGAGCAAAAGGAAGAGGAAACATAAGAAAAAAACAGATTCAAGTGACAGCAGTTCTTCTTCCTCCTCCTCTTCCTCCTCCTCCTCCTCATCTTCCTCTTCTTCAGATTCATCATCAGAAGACGATGATGAAGAAGAACGAAAAAAGAGACTCTTAAAAGAGGTGACAATATACTACATTTTTTCCCCTCGTATTTAATATAAATTACAGTGGAATCTGGATAAAGTCACCTTGCTTGAAGTCAACTTCCGCTTAAAGTCAACACCTTGCAGCGGTCCCGTTTTGTTCCTTCTTTATTTAAGTAACCTTTGTTCGGATAAAGTCAACGGCCTCAGTGCTATTTCTGCTTAATGTCAACACCATGTGGCCGAATTAAAAGGTGAAATCACTGAAAAAGGTGGGAGAGAGTGGTTCCCCACGGTATTTTCCACAACCATTGGTCTTGCGCAGCGCAATTAGAAGGTATTATCTAGATCGAGTTCACACTCTTCGCTACTTCGCATCGCTGGTCGGCTGGTCCACCGATTGTTTACACGAGGGAAACTCTGATCGGTCTTTCCCTGATACGTATCAGACACTGGCAGCTCCTAATCAGGGAAACTTTTTTCACACTAATTCGTCATTCACTGGCTGTCCGTCCCAGATACCAGGGGGAATTTTTTTTCCACACTAATGCGTCATAATTCGCCGTGTGTCTGAGACCAAAGGAGATCGGTCAACCCTTCTCGATGTTTCCTCAAATCAAACGGGGCTGTCAATCAGACAAAAACTCCACCCCTTACTGCTGTAGACAGATTGAGAAGGTAACAGTTTTTGAATAGGCTGGGGGGCGATTAGAGCTGGAAGTGGTCAAGGGGCTGTCCGATGAATATTAGCCAATGAAATGTTAGTATTTTGTTTCCCCTGGAAAATGTTTTCTAGGTCAGCATGGATCGATAAAGATGTTAGCCTGTTATTGGCTTTGCTCAACCACGGTTCGCCCATGCAGTGAAACAACTTCCATTTCATTGCTTACCATTCATCGAGGTTTTGCTAACAAGGGACAAAGTCCAAATGCATCTGTTTTTATTATCTTTGGGATTTGTCCCTTGAAAATGGATAAAGTCAACCTTGCTTAAAGTCAAACCTTTTTTTCGGTCCCGAGGTGTTGACTTTATCCGGATTCCACTGTACCTTGACAGTCATTTTTGTTTTCATAAAATCTTTTAATATACACAGAGGGGGGCAAAAGTAGGTATGCAGGTGGAGTGTACGTCTAGGAGCTGTTGACTGCCTTGTTTCTAGATCTAACCCCCTGTGGACTTTAATGTGGGAGGACAAGAGGGATGGTGTAAACATTGGCTTTTCACTTGCAAGCCACATTCATTACTGTATACCGACTTTTGCACCATCCACTGCTGTAATTGAAAAGGAAAGCAGAGCGCAAATTTGGTTCAACTAATGTATTTTTTCTTTCCTTTTTTTTTTTTTTGTCGCTCCTCCGCTACTAACTCAGAGGGAGTCCTGATTGCAAGTGTTTTTCAACCTACAATACCACACTTACTGTTTCATACATCGCCGTTTTTTCTGTTTACATGACATCCCCCATCTTTAAGGTAGCTACATTCTAACACTGATGGGTAGAATTTAGAAAGTTTTGCCCGAACAGCAGCACTTGCGTACTCTTCTACGATTTTAGACAATCAAGGGATCTTTAACGTGCGTAACACACAGGCGGGATCTCTTGTTTTATTGCTCATCTCTAATAGAGTGTAGTTCAGGCTCTGCACTACCCAGTTGGAGACAGGGGTAAATATGGATCAACAAGTTTGCAGAAAAAATTCACCTGCCACTGGCGAGAATTGAACTCGGACCTATGAATTCAGAAAGAGAATGCCTGAACGATTGAGTTATTCTGCCCCCTACTATCCTATCCTATCCATCCCGTAGTCTTGTGGGGCATTTGGGGGCCACAGGTGATCTGGCAACCAGCATCCTCCAATCCTCTCGGTTTTCAGAGCTCCTGGTTGTCTCGCTTAACCTCAGTCCTGTCCATTCTGAGATGTTGTCCTCCCATCTCTTCCCCTGTCTGCCCCCTACTAATACATTTCAAATCTTTCTGTCTAACAGGCTTTGGAAGCTCAAGAAGCTCACGATCGTAAAGTGAAAAAGTTGATGAGCCTGGATGAAAGGAAGCGGCCCTACAACAGCATGTTTGAAGTCAGAGCTCCGACCGACGAAGAAATGGAAGCTTTCAGGCTGAAGCAAAGACGAACTGATGACCCCATGGCAAACTTTATTTGAAGAATGGCAGTGTGATTTTATGGCAATATGATGGATTCTGATTCATTTTAATTACACAAATGGAAAAGTGTCATCATGAAATAAAGAATTTTAAGACCATGCAGGGTTTGGAAATGGGATGAAATATTGTTGTAAGAATGCTATTCTTCAGTAGACATCCAAGGCTTGAAAAACTGGGAAGTTTATGCCTAGTTTTTCATTGTAGGATTAGATAGTGGCAGAGGATAAGAAAAAAGACTTAGTTGATCACACAAAGGATTGTTTACCCAGGTGCAAGCAAAATTCAAACTGATCTCACAAGGGCTATTATTAGCTGGAACTGAAATAGGTTCCTGTCTGGCCCAAAATAGAAATGTGGTGTGGAGAGCACTAAGAGTCAAGAGTTCAAATAGTCAGCTGGTGTTGTTTTGTACTGGTAGGTACTGTTGTACTGCCTTATAGCACAACTGAGAACTCAAGAAGTAGAATAAATGAGAAATACAAGAAATGTTTCTTTGCTTATAAAATGAGCAGTAGCAATGACACTATGTCATTATGTACACCAAAAAGGAGAATTGCTCGGCCATACGTTGCCATTTTGGCAGCACGTTTGAGCCCTCTGATGTGAACATGCAAAGTGTGAATAAAAAATTGACTGGTAATAATATGCTAAACGCTGCAGAAATGCAAAGTTATATATATGTGCTTTCTTCCTCTGCTGCTCAAGAGTGTTAGCAGTTTTGACATTTAAATTGAAAAATAACCCTTTTGTTTATGCTTGTTGATAAGCTGTTGGTATTTTTCTCTTCCTTGAAAATTTCTGCATCATTGAATACAGTGATATTTTCCTGGACACACTTTTGTCCACCCATCATTCAGTTTTAGAAGATTGAAACAAATAATTTCCTTAATCCAGACTATTGAATCAAGAGTATTAGAAAAAAAATTAGATGTCAGGTAGCTCGATGGCTGAATTTTGAGTGTGGTACTCTCAATCCCAGTCTCTTGAGTTTGAATCGGGGAAAGACATTTTACACTATTTTCCCCCTCTCCAAAATCAACACATTTTGTTGCAAAAGTAATCTTATGACAGGTTCTGGTCTAGAATTAAAAAAAAAAAATCTGTTCCATTTTGTAGTGTGGAACAAGGATGAGCTCTAGCTCTATGGGCCTTGTTGACCTTGAAGGAAATGACTTCTTGTTACATAAGTTGTCCGTTTTGTCAGTGATCAAACTGAGACCAAGACTAGTTTGAATCTTATGGTTAAGAGTTTGTAGTTCAGACTCCGCTCTATCCTGTTGGAGTTAATGCTAGTGCATGAAGTGCCAGCAATGGACTAGTCATCTTTAGCTCTTGGCCTACCAGATATTTACTCATCTATACCAGACTCTTTCTGTGACAGCCTTATTGATTTACAGTTCTTCAGTGATGAACACCAATCGTGTGTTAGAAAATGTATGTATTATTACTCTCCAAATTGCTTGAAACTTTCAGTAACGAAACAAATTTGAGATATTATTCACCAACGTATTGATCAGTTATTGGTCTAGAAGCACATCAGTGCAAAACCGATATATCAGCCTATGGTGCACAAAGTTTAGTTGTTGGGAACTATGGCCATGCTGGAATTGGCTTAGCATCCTTAGCAAAGATATTTGACATGATTTTATCTTTCCCCATCCAGGCAAAAATTAAACTGTTTTCTTTTTTTTTTCTTCATAGTTTACATATATAAAATGTAAAAAGGCATTTTTGTGTGTTAAGTTGTACTGTATATACTCATTAATATTGTGTAAATATCCAGACATTGAATGTGTACAGGTTGGCTGGCATTGTGTCATGAGACAGATTTTACCAGTCCAGATAATGAGCAAATACTGTGAAGCCAGGTTTTTATGGATTAAGAATTTTTGATGTTGCATTTTGTCATTCATCACTCCCAATGAAAGCATGTTTCAATTTGTACTCAGTAATAAACAAACTGACAATTTACCTGGAGTCCAAAAGCCTGCTTACTCACCTGGAAGAATGACAGACCAAGAGTTAACACACATGCTAATGCCGTGGTACAAAATACAACAAAAACAACAGTGTGAATGGTTTTTTTCTTCGATCAATTAAAAACAAATTTAATTATTTGTCAAATATTTAATTCACTCATCACATAGGGAAAGGCCATCCTTTCTCACAATCACCATATGATATTCTAACATAAATTATCTCTTCTCAATTGCGTTTTTCAAAACAAAATCTAGGTTCTTTGTGAAAAAGCCTTTTATGTCTCTCTGTCTTGCGCTCTCTCACTCTTTCTATCACACACACAATCACTCACTCACTCTCACATACATACACATACCATTGTCTCTTTTCATTGACAAATTATGTTATCTTAGCATGTAGGCTGATCACTAATGATGCTATTAAAGTGTGTTGCAAAGTAAAAATACATGAGTTAAGACATTGTGTTATTCAATCTAATAATACAACAATTGATTTTTAAGTCATGTAAAACTTTTGTTAACTGTTAGTCTTTATATTGTTCAAGCATTCTACAATAAAAAAAAAGGATAAAAGAGTAATAAAAAAATCTGAAATTTATAAATTCTTTTCATTTAAAGTGGTGCAGTTTTGTAAAAAAAGTAGAATGCAATGAACCGAGTGAAATTAATGCAATTTGTCAGCAGTCTATAAATGGGAAAGGTAAGCAAAACTTTGTACTCCATGCTTATGCACACAGAGAGCCATATTAAAGATCATGGGTGTGGAAAATTAGTCGGTCTAGATTTGGCATTATTTTTGACTGTCATCATGCTTGCCATCCACCTCATTCAAGAAACTCGATGTCCAAGTCTCCAAAGATCTATAGTTCTATCCTCAGGCAGAGCTAAACATGTTTTTCCTCAGAGTTCTATGACCAGCTGAATTCATCAAACGTTTTCACATAATGTCATAAAAGTTGAGTACAAAGTTTACTGGCACTACAATGATATGCTAACTTGATGTTGATAATGTGAGAGTGAAAAAAATAGAAATCCCCAAGAGCTTGTGTAACAACAAAGAAACTGCAGATTTCTATAATAAGCACCTCTCAAATAACCTCTTAAGATGCCACTGAATCAGAACACTGCCACGCATCCTTAGAACAGTGTCAATTCTACTCAATAAACACTTGAACATTGCCAAGCAGTCTGACTACACAATCCGATATTTATCAATTGACAGAATTCCTTGGTTGTTTCATAATTATATCCGCTAAGTCCAGTGCGCAAAACATTTGATAGAATATCTCAGGATAGATCTGTACTACTCAGCCTTTTGGGACTGCTACAGTCCTTGTAGTTCAGGTATCTCATGTTTTTTGTTTTTGTTTGTATAATCCCATTATTCCTGGGGGTAAAAAATTTAAAATAACCAACCACAAACACATGCCCTCTGATGATTTGCCACATATTTAGAGAACATTTAACAATCAATATCCACACAGCCGTCATACAGTTTGTATACATATATATTATTATTTCCTCCTTTAAATTGTTCTTTTATATCAAGGGCAACCAATAACAATTATAATAAAAGCAAAAGGTTGAATCATTTAGGGCAGCATTGCTTTTCTGAAATACAAATAAATGTACTAAAACAATGCACACAGACTTCCTTGCATGTATCTCTGCACTCACTTGATTACTGCTGTTTGCAGACCCTCCTCCAGGTCTCAGTATATGATACAAAATTTATTACACTCGTGACATTTACCACTTCAAAAAAACAGCATAGAAATTGCGTACACTACTCCATTGCCAAATTTCTCTTGCTCTTTTTGTACAATTCAATAAAGCACTGACAGCTACATGACTGCTTTACCTGTGGAAAGTTACACGCATGCATTAAAGACAAATCTTAAGCTTCTTATGATTTTTCCTTTCAAACAAACAAAAAATGAAAATCTCACTTAAAACTGCAGTGAACAAAAATGTTCTCATGACAGAAAGCAAAAATTCGAGACCTTGATCATTCCTAATCCAGACTTGGACCAAGATCTTATAGCATTCCATCGTGTCAAATCCATTCTACTTTTCTAGAAGCACCTTTCCTTCTTTAGCAATGAATTATAAAGCAATCAAACATTAACATGACGTTGTGAGTAAAACACTATTCGACTTCTATGCCATGCATTTTCAATGCTTTCTGTATAGTATGCATCTAAAAACATATAAATGAGGGCCACTAATTTAACAAAGGATGCTCTCACTACTTGTACGAATTTGTAAAATAATCAAATAGTAACAAAGAAAACAAATAATTGTCACAGTAACATCTCACAGAGCAAGTTCTCAAATTCAAAATAAATATACAGTTAAATGCAAAATCACTTAACGTTTGAAACGTATGAAAAATAATAATGTGTATGATACAGTGATTTAAAACATGTGAGAAAAGACTGGAGATTGCACACAAGACAAATTAGAATTGTTAGCAGGTTTCCATTTTATCTGGATGGTTGCTGATGTTACACTACTGATACTTTTCTCCTTAAGTTTAAACATAATTCGAGAAATCCTGCTCCTGATTTTTCATTAAGAAAACAAAATTCTATTCGTTCCACTTGGTATTTGTATAAGAAATGCACAAGTCGAATTTGACAGTTTTTTTATGAAGCTAACTCAAGTGTCATTTTCATATTATTATAAGTTATATATAATATAACTGTCTCTGAAAACATTGCGGTCAAAATTAATTATTTTGGCGTCTGAGGAATGAGATAATTTTTGCAGTTTTTCTTCATTTGGTAAAATATATCCTCCCTCACAAATTGTGGACAGAAAAAGAGGAAAACCTGCAAAACTCATTCTACAATTTTAAAATGAACATAAAAATACAGAAATTAAAACAGCATTTCTCAGACGGTGATAATTTTGAACATAGAGAAAGTTCCGAGAACACATCTTTTGTTTTCTGAGACAGTTATACGAAGGGTGAGGCTGACTGATAGTTTTTCATAAAGTCTGTGATTAGACAGAAAATTATTTATTATTAGCAAACTGGGTTGAAGTAGGTCTATTCTAATCATAGTAAATCATACTGAATAACAAAAACCATATATCACAATATGAAAATATCTCAAAAATAAGCTTTGTAAAATTATGTTCATTGAAGGAGTGAATAGGAATATTTGTTTTATTGATTTTTTATTTGTGTTCATATTGTAAGAAGAGGTTAACAAATTAAATCTGCAGGTTTTATTGCGTAGAGGGCACAACTCAATATGGAGTGATGCTGCCGTCACTAAAAACACACAGAAACACAAGGTAGGCCTGTTCTCTTCTTCTCATTAGGCCCCAACACACTCACTTCGGAACAGAGGGGATAGAATATCTACACAAAATGGGAAAGGAATAAAAACGACATTGTCCATGGCAATCAAAATTTAACATTCTGAAAATGTACAAACGGTATAACATGTCCACATGTCATAGTGACTAAGCCCCCAATCATAATACATTTTGAAAGCATACAAAAGCTAAAAAAACAAAAAACAAAAGGATATGATTTCATGTTTAGATGTTAGAGAAAAGGCATTAACTCTGATAACACAGTGAACGAAATAATCCAAGAATATGCAAAATGCACAGAATGAGACGCATAATTACACATATTAGATTTAGCTCATTAAAAGAAAATATGCATTTTCATTCTGCTGAAAATAAACAATTTGTATAATATTTTTGCACTCAAAATATGTCTCGTTCAGCTCATTCATGTGATTCACAATAGTAATAGTACACAATCGAACAACAATAACACAGAGTAATATGCATTAAATTATACTAAAATTTGAAACACTATTTATAAAATCTTGGGAATTTAATCTGCATCAAATAAGAAATGTCCCATACAATTTCTTGTTACTGTTCTCCATGAAAAATGAATACTCCACTTAATAACTATCAAATAACAGACATCCAGTCAGTTTGTGCTTCTAGAGTTCTTGAAATAACTAAACCTTAACTCAGACAGTGAAGTATACGCTTAGTCATGAAATATATTATTTTTATCCGTCCAGAATCTAAATTCACTTTACTTTATGATGAGTGCGCCAAGAACTATAGCACTGATTGCATTTTGTGAATAAGGTTGCTATCTATACACCACTGATTGCATTTTGTGAATAAGGTTGCTATCTATACACCACTGACTGTATTTTGTGAATAAGGTTGCTATCTATTCACTGGCACATGTAGACGTCAGTGTTTCAAGTGATGAACAATCAAGCAGAGGTAATACACGTTTTATTGTGACAACTTGAATGGGCAACTGTTTTCTTACAATAGAGAAACTCAACACACATTCATTATTATGCAAAGACATGAGTTGTTCCTTTCTCTCTCTTCTTTTTTAAATCACCACATAAGAAATTCCGCCTTTGTATGAAATTCAGGGCTAGGTTTAACAACATTATACTTCTGACACAGCAAATGACTTGCTCATCCAAATTCTATTTCAAGACAAACTATTTTGCTAGTAATTTGATTCCATTTTGATGGGCATACATCTCTTTCTGTTATATCGAGAGGGTAATGACATTGGTATCAATATCTTCTACTATATAAGGGACAGCAAAACTCAGTAACTGTTATAATATAATCAAAATGAGAACAGTTTTAATGTCAAAACCAAAGTTTATCAATCAGCACATTTGCCATTTTATTTTATATATATATATATATATATGTATTATATATGGAAAATTTGTTTAAAAAAAAACAAAACAAACAATAGTAAGACCAAAAACAAAATTCCAACCCAAATGATCTTGCACTTCACAAAGGAAGAAGATGAGTATTGAATTGTAATGCAAAACCAAAAGCCTAATTGCTTTGCGGGCTAACAACAGCAGACAACAATACGCACTGACAGCCTGCTGGAAGTCTTTCTGTTTTTATTTTCTGTAACTCAATCTTAATTATACGACAGACTAGAGTCCTGTCTTGGAGATGATGTAAAAATCATCTGTTCCACTTCATGCTACCGAAACTGGGATAAGCTCGGGCTCTATGGGCCTTGGGGCCTTGAAGGAACTAAGAATCACAGAACTCTGGCCACTAATTTGGAACTTTCTCACAGTCATTATTGCATGATCATATTATTAATAAGCATTACAATTTGTTTATGGGCCAGGATATATAAAAAGAGGAGGTGCATCCGGAAAGAGATGATAGTAGAAATAGATTCTTGACTCCAGTTTTTCTTTTGGTGGAGATGTATCAGCATTTCTGTTTTATACCAAGTATGGGTTTTAGTGTTTTTGGACTGATTTCAATTTCTTATGGGCAGAATACAATAAAAACAAGAACAGAGTATTATTCTTCAAACTCGATTTGCATTAGTTACTTCTAGTTATACTTGGACATACAATGAGAGATATAATATTTAAGTGAACTTGTCAGGGTTTAGTTAAATTATTATTTGTACGTCCAGAGTGTAGTTATCATAGATTGATGAGTTTGTTTGCTACAGAACTTAAGCATCAAGGTCTACACCATTTTTACATAAAAATTGTTCTTTCTACTATTCTGACGTTAATCACTCATGTACATTTTTGGAAATGGTCTTATTAATCTACAATAAGTTGCTTCTTTTTTCCTTCCCTTTCAAAAGTTCCTGTACAGACTCCTCGTGTTCAGTTTTACAACAAAATGTCGACATTATAAAATACTGAGAGAATGAATGATTCTGCACTTCCTCACTTTGCTCTCAGAGGACATTATATAGAAGCACTCACAGAAGAATAATCCTTCAACCCATCTTTTCAAATGTATCTTATACACGTTTCAGATAAGTAGTCATGATTTGAAAGGCAAGTTAAACATAAAGGTACACATTTTATTGAAGAGTGAATCCAGCTGATCTTACACACACAGTTGATATTTTAATTCACACACAATCGCAAATCTTCCGTACAAGAACATGAAATAGACTACTGTGAATTCAGCTGGTGACGCATTTTTCATAATTTGTGCAAGTGAGTTTAGAAGAAAAATGAACATCTGAAGTTGAGAAACGGGAGTCCCAGACTCCACACACCCTGTACGCCGTCTAAGTAAGTAGAGCGTATCAACAATGCACGCGATGCGAAGAGTGAAGGAATGGTGAGCAGAGACATAGTCTATCACAGACAGTGCAGTGAACCTTGCAGCCATTCATCTCTTGTGTAGGCAAGAAGTGTTCATAGTACAACTACACATCATCGTCTCCCAGCACTCTGAAGGCTGCTGAAGTATGAACAAAGGGGAACTGCACACTGATGCAAAATGCTGAGGATGTCCGTATTTACTTAGTCTGTATTTTATGAGAGCATCACCACAGCAGACACGCAATGTTCCTGTGACTTTGAAAACACCTGAGATCCTTCTCTTGATCTCACCTGAGATCATTCTTTTGATCTTCTGGTGGAGAAGTCACTACTGTGGGGCTGTCAGATAAGGCAACGAGATGAAGAATGGAGTCAGCTCTCATCAAGCACGTGGGCGGGAGAGAGAGAGAGAGAGAGCATCTGGAGCTCCGCCACACTCTATTTGCCTCCCAGGGCAGGGACCATGTTGGTAAGAGCTGATTCTTGGCAGCATGATGAGCATTTCCTCTCCTGGTGACATAGGAAGTGCAACAAGTGTGAGGTGAATGAAAATGAAGACATACATTTTCCTCTCATAATGAGTAGTGTTCACAACGTTAGACAAAGGGTTTCCATACTGCTAACAGGAACAGAATATGTGTCATTCTGTGCTTCATATTTTGAAATCATGAACAATGAAGACCAAAGTTAAACCATCCATTATAGACCTAATTCCCAGACACAACGTAACACATTGTCCAATTCTGCCTACACTTCATTGGTTAATCTTATAAATATAAAATCTAGTGTCCCAGCTGTGAGGGCTATTTCATAAAAAGAGGTTTCTTATTTCCATTGATGTAAACATTTTTTATGGTGCTCATGAAAATGAAAAATTACAGCGTTAAAAACTCTACAGCTGCAATTATAATTAACAGTTACGACAATAAGACTTAAGTTAAAGGCACTTTGCTTTCCCTTTCTCAAGCATCTGTTTTTCCTCTTGCCTTAGTATTACACACAGTGAGAGACTATTTCCTGTCCTACTTACCCACTGTCTCACGTCTTCCTGGTATCTCTCAAACTCATCGCACCACTGATCAAACTTCCTCATCCACCTCTGCTCTATTTGTTCTTTATCTGAAAGCAAAACCAAATCAAACAGTAAAAAAAAAAGAATGAATGTCTTTTCCTGAAAATTGGAAAAAAGTATCTCGAAAGAAAAAAAAGCTGCGTTTTATTTAGTTTGATTACATTTAATAAGTTGAATAAAAACAAAAAACTGGCATCCTTAATAATATCAGCATTCAAACAGTTTGTCTTCGTGTGTTCAGAGAAATTTGTGGATGACTTCAATTGTTCTGCAATTCGAATACACCCGGTATTTCATTGAAAAACTGTAGAAACATTTTGTATCATTTTGTAAATATTGCAATTAAATAGATTATTTGTATAGAAAGCATAAATTAGTCATTCTTTGAACATATTATTCTTTTGAGTAAAGGCGTCTGTGTTAAATCTGTATAAAGACATGCAACTGTCATACTCTTAAAATATCAGTCAATCTTTACTTTAAAAAAAATTCACACAACTTGTTCTTGCCATTGAACTTATGCCAAAATGTTATGAAAGGGAAATAATCCCATAAAACTTAATGTTAAAAGCATTCAAAAGATACAAACAAAAATTGTGTATTAAATGCTCTTGAATGAGCTTTATTCTCTAATGGATTATTGAACGTTTCTTAGCAATTTGATTCGGAAAAAGATTGCAATCATTACATTTTTTTCATTAATTTATATCAATAAATGGTTTTGTGCGAAACCTGCATTTCTTCAGGCCTAATGTTCCCTTGACGTAAAACTGCAAGGTTATGGCAATGTTGTCACAAGTTTATATGGGAAACATGACATTTTCTGAACAATTCTTCACAAACATAGCATTTCTTATACTTACTTGTCTCAACTGCTAAAGAGTATTCTGCAACTGTTCTACCAAGATTGTCAACTGCAACATATACGCCTTCATCTGCTTTCCGCAGGTCAGTCACTGTTCAGCATCAGAAGAAGAAAAAAGAAACATTAAAAATGAATTAATTTCAGAATTGTCAGACACTAATTCACTGTTCAGAATCAGAAGAAAAAACAAAGAAACTAAAAATTTCAGAATTGTCCGACACTTATTTATCAAGCAGGCTGCATTCTTAAATGAAAGTTGAGAGGAGACAGAAAACTAAAAATGTTGTAGGGATGAAGCACAAAACTACAAATCCGTGGCAATACGACTTTAACTTGTTTAACCCCTTTCACTACCAAATACACCGATCAACTAAAAACAGAGTGTGTTCATTTTAATTTAGGTATTTAACATTGATTAGCACATCACCCATCTCTTTTACACTCTATAATGAACAAAAAGAACTCTGAAATAGTTTTTTTTAATCAACTTTTTGTCACTATTTCATAAAAAAAAAAGAAAAAAAAACTTTTTGCTAGATTCAGCTACAGATAGCTGGCAGTGAAAGGGTTAAAATAAATGGAGTTTTAGAAAAATCTAAAATTATCGTTATAATGAATGTGTTTTCAATGCAAATTATTTATTTTTCTTTTCAACAAGGCATGTCTATTGCTTGCTTCAAGTGTCAGGCCTGGTGCAGGCATCTATGGTCATAGTCTTCCAGTCCACTCTATTATCAGTCAGCCAGATGAACTTGTTGTTGGACATTAGTTTATTTCTTGAGAAAGTATTCAGACTGTCAATGTATGATGTCCGTTGTCTTCTTCTGCTTCTATATATTCTACAAAAAAAATAAAAATATGAAAATAATATCATGAACCTCAAACATTTTCTTCTCCCTTTCAGTTTAAAATGAACTGCAGTTGATCTCTGTCATAGTGACACAAATGTTTTAAGAAAACATGAAGATAATATGTACTCACCAATAAGTGAATTGTCCCTGGCAAGGATATGCCTATCACCATTAACCCATGAGCCGTTCTTTGTCCACCTGACAGCTCCATTGATATGAAGACGGTACTCGACCTTCAGTGTCACAGAACTGCCTGATATTTTGGAGATCTGCAGCGGTGCTGAAATAGGAACAATTCAAAGCATTATTTCCACAGTGTTGTCAATTAACAATACTCATCTCCACTTTCACTCTTTCCAATTTCAGTGCATACAATGCAGTAAATTAGGCATTAACTGGTCACATTGCTTGAAAGTCGGGTCAGTTCACTAAGTTCAATAAAGCGACTTACCAAAAAGCTGACCGACTTGCTTCCGTATGGCTTCTTCCAAAGAGTATGAAAGTAGGTCAATCTTGCCATAGTTCAGCAAACTGAAAACATAACAATGCATAAAAAGTATAACATTTTTGTTTCTATTTCCTTGAGTTTACATGATAATTAGTAACATCGGTTTTAAGTGTACAAAGGAACCAAACAAAATATTTCTAAACTGTGTGTACATGATATGTGAATATTATTTCATTCACAAATTATTTATTAACAAAATAATCTTAGTAATCAAAGGTTTGCAAAAGTTACTAAATTTTATACTAATAACTAAAAATGATAACTCATTTAATAAATGCCCTGTACATTATGTAACGTACGTGAAGACAGAAAAAAAGTGATAAGCTTTGTTGGATGAAGTATGCCTTAGCATTCTGATGTGATCTTAGGTTTTCAGATTGTTAGTTTGTGACTTACTCTTTTCTTTTGGGCCGGCATTCACTCAGCAGGGTGTCCCATCCACAGTATGGGTCGTAAATACAAAGATCAATCTTCGTGTATTTCTCACATGTCTCCACTGAGATCTGACCGACAGCCATGTCGGTGCCAAAGTACACCCAGTGCTCCTGGAACATAGGGAACCAGTAATTGAAACATGTGTCATTACACTTTACATCTCGTTGAAATGTTTAGCATATAGAAAGTTTTCAACGGAACTAGGTGAGATGAACAAGTTTGCAGGCAACAACTTAATTAATATAGTGTATTAATTTTGAAATGATTAAAAAATATGTATGTTTTCAGATTTATTCTCTTTGTGAAATGGAATATATCAGTAATGTCTAATTTTCACTCCATGGTTTCTTTCACTGAAGCCTGAAAGGCATGCTGTGATTTTTATTATTAGTTTGTTTCATTAAAGAAAAAAAAAAAAGAAATCATTGATCCACGAAAGTGATACACGGACAAAATGATCCTTGAAAATTCTTTAACCTGCATAGATAAATAACAGAGTTATCGTTCCAAGTATAAAAGTATCATACACCAGATGGTGTGAGAAACAGGAATATCACAGGTACGTACAAAAAGTATGAGATTCCATATTGGTCGGTTGTCAGTAAAGGGAATATACTGGGTGACCATGTAAGTCTTTGGAGCATCTAAGGCAGTCAACTGAGGCCAGGCAGCAATCTTGTAAATCACTCCAGTGTCTGAGGGGGAGAAGAGTGTTAACATAAAAGTGGTGCTGTGCTTGAAAAGTTAGGCTGTTGGATTCACAACCAGAAAGTCTGGGTTCAAATAGTACCAATTTAAGAGAGAAACTTTCCATCAGTTTCTTCTCTATCCACACAATCTCCTGGAGAAATAAGCCTATGATAGACTAAAGTCCTGTCTAGGAGGTAATCTAGATCTAGCATCATGTTCCGCTTGACATTACTGAAAGTGGGATCAACTCCATCTTCTTGGATTTCTTGCCTTGAAGGAACTTGACTTACAAAATATGATTATCATAAGACTCATTTAAAAAGAAAAAATGCACACATACAAAAAAAAAGAAGTTAGATTTATTGTGAATACACTGTTGAAATGTTTGGCGTGTAGGAAGTTTTCAACTGAGCCCGCTGACATGAACAAAAGAGTTAGCAGCCAACAAACTTAACTAATTCAGTACTTGTGTGTATATTCATTTTGAAATGACTCAAAAATGTATGTTTTCAGATTTATTCTCTTTGTGAAATGAAATATCAGTAATTACTAATTCTCACTCCATGGTTTCGTTCTCTATTTAACTTTAAAACAAAAAGTATATTTACGTGAAAGGTACATATTATGTTATCATATTTCCAGCTAGAGCTTGAGGTCAATTAAAATGTTAACTAACCAACTACAATTTCCATGAATTTCAGCTCACTCAACTTTCACAATATACATGTATCCCAAATTCTACAATTCAGAAGGGAATATCTCTATAGAACATCTCTATGGAACAGTATTAGGTGATAGTAGATCTAGCATCCAAATCTTATTGCTAAAACTCACCGAGCTGAAACACATTTCGCAAACCTTTCAAACACTGATACTTACTTGAAGCTGTGAAAAACACAAGCTCATTCAGCCCTGCCACATTGCTTGCTGCCACAAGTTTCTGCATTAGGCAATTGCTCTTGTAGAAAATTGGTTTGCCAAACTTGTGTGGAACTGCTTTGTCCACCAGCATTGATGAACGGGAAACAAATGTGTTCAGTTTGTAAGCAAGATTGGCCTGCATGCTTAAATTGCCTGAAGCTCTGCACTGTTGGAGAAAATGAAATAAATAAGCATTAATGCAAAATAATTGATAATGTTGATTCATCAATTTGATGCTGTTATCGCATAATGACTAATCTGCAAAATTTTACAAATTTCCTAAAAAAAATTTCTTGTGTCTTCATGTTAATGGTATTTGATAAACACAATCTGTCAAAAGGGTTTTCAAATACTTGCAATACAGAAATGAGAAAGATTGCATTTCTAGTGGCAAAGTTAGAACCGTTTGAAAAAACAACCAGCTTTCAGCTGCTCTAACTCAATTTTAGTGAGTCAGGTAGATTCATCACTATACAGTAACAGTAGTGAATTTATCAATTCATTAATTTCCCACTGGTCATCAATGGCTTTAAAAATAACTCAATGAGGAATAATCCACATTCTGAACACTTCTTTAATTACATTTCACAATGTCAATCAAAAAACTCAATGTAAGCATTATCTTTGCAATGAAAAACAAAAATAATTAAAGAATGAAATAGCCCATAATCAATAAAATTTGTATGAAGATTAAAAAAAAAAAAGTTTTATGACATACATCTCCTGGTCTTGGAGTAGGCACTTCCACTTCTGATATAGGAAGCCACAGAGATAATTTGTCTTTCTGGCCCTTGAACACACCCTTGAAGTTTCTGTTAATGTCTCGCAGACTGAAGCCACAAATTGCAGAAGCTGTGAGGCCATTTCTAATTTTTAGAAGAGAGAAAAAGAAGAGATGGCAAAATTTAACATCTTCAATAATAAAATAAAGATAAATAATAAAATACACGATGTTTAGATCACCCTTTCAAAGACAAAAAACAATCAAGAAAAATGTTAATACTATAACTGAGTCAATTGAATGCTGCCTCTTTTAATTTCAAAACTTTTTTTTTATTTACTTCACAAGAGTTCTCTCTCTTTCAACAACTCTTTGGCTCAGATACAAAAACAATGAACTGAAGCCAAGGCTGTCTATGACTGAACCCAAGGCTGTCTATGACTGAACCCAAGGCTGTCTATGACTGAACCCAAGGCTGTCTATGACTGAAGCCAAGGCTGTACTCACACATTTGTCGTGAAGAGGGCGTAAAACACATCTCCAACCATGTACACATCCTCTGGAAACAAAGGAAATCAAACACAAAACAATTATTTTTTTTTAGAATAGTAAACAGCAGTCTGTCAGCTTTATTTGTTAATCTGCAACAGGGAAATTGTGTTAATCCCTTCGCAAACAAGGCAAAATAATTCCCTCTCCAAACTTGAATGCATGTATTGTTTACTTTCCATTAATATGATAATAAAGAATGAATATTTAGGGCCTATTATGAACACGTCCGTGACCAGGTAAATTAAGAAAATGTCTCATTCTTTGTCTAGATGACACTTTGAAATGTTTTTAAATCGCAGGATACTTTTATACAATCACAAATATCAGCATGATTGATTAATTTTGCACATAACCAGAATTGATTGCAAGAGTAAACATACGTATTTCATCAAAGTAGTACGGATATTCTCCAGGAATGGAGCAGTTCAGCCTCGCTTTGATGAAAGAAATCCAGATGTTCTGAAGCGTGTTTTTTCCACCAACATCGTTCTGAGAAAAAGAGTAGAATAAATGAGTTCAAAATAATTTTGTTATGATGTAAAAGTGTAAAACCAACAGTTCTGTGTAGTGGATGCTGACAATCATCTATTTCCCTTTGTGCTTTTGAAACTGGGATAACCTCCAGCTCTTAGGAACACAGGAACTTGAGGGAGTCTTACTTTTTTGCAATGAAAGTAATAGAAATGTATTTGACCTTTTTTCTTGTATTATTCTACAACTTCTTTCACAAATTCTACAGAAAATAGATTAACTATAGTCCCAATTCTCAGCACTTGTCGTTTACTCCATTTCACAGAGAGGCAGACAGTGAAGAAATCAAGAAAGTGTTGATACATCAATGCTACCTCACGCATACTCGTCAGATGCAGCTTATAAATCAGTTTAAACAAACGCATGAAGACAAACTTGTGAGGAAGGGCAGATCTGAGATAATCCTCCACTTCTAAGAGAATTTAAAAATTGTTCTCCAGAAAAAAACGAAAAAACTGCCTTTCAGCTTACCTTACAAACACGAGCGACCCTTGAGTAAATCTTCTTCCCACAGTTCGTATACTCCAAAGCCACTTCCCGATAGAAAAAGTAAACATGTTCTCCTACATCAAAAGAACCAACAAACTGCGGCTCTGTGGAAGGAAATGGATGGAAATTATTCTGATTGAGAAATCTGCGTTGAAATGTTGTCTGAAAAACTCTCTTTTCTAAAGCATGTGTTTTTATATATCATTTTAAAAAAGAATGCAATCAAGTTAATGCATAACCCATTACAGTAATAGACTAGAAATTAGGATTATACAATCCATTTAATTAGTATAATTATGCAATTATTACATTTAAAATATATGGCAAAAATGTATTCAAGATTTTTTTTTAAAGCATCTGAAAAAATCTAATTCTTTATATTATGAATTCTATAAAAACAGAATTTGTCTTTAAAAAAATAATTAATCATCATGCGTAAAAACTCATCACGAAAACAGCTCCAAAGATTTGTTTACCATTCAACCAGTCATTTTTCACACGAATGGTCCTGACAAAGTCGGCCTCTAAAGTTCCATCTGGCTTGTACATCTGAGGTCGAACTATTGCAGGATCTGACTTGATAAAATCAGTGACAGATCCAGAAAACAGAGCTGGTATATCTCCGGGTGCACCTCTCTCTGTTCAATAATTTTGTTGAAAGATAAATACTAGGCATTAGAAATCGAATAGAACCATTACGATATCTAATTAATTTACCATAATTATCTAATTAATCATAATCATCATCATCATCATCACCACCACTACCACCACCACCACCATCACCACCACCACCACCTCCACCACCACCACCACCACCACCACCACCATCACCACCACCACCACCACCACCACCACCACCACCACCACCACCACCACCACCGCCACCACCACCTTCCAACAACCCCACCCTCACAAACCCACGCCCGCTTCCTCTTCAGAATCTTTATAAACTCTTTCTAAATTCAGTTTGGGTTAAAACAACACACTGATTTTATATTCAGAAACCATCAAAGCAAATCCTTTCTTTGGATGTATATCAATGTCTTTGTATATCAATGTCTTTGTGTATCAATGTCTTTGTGTATCAATTCCTAGAACATCATTTCTTTGCACATCCTTTCCTTGTAGGCCTACATCCTTTCAGATCTGACCATCCTTAAATAATTAATCGTTTTGCTCTTCAGACCACAATGATTATCAATGAAGCAGCAGCGTCTCTTCTGTGAAGGGCCCTTGAGAAAAAATGTGAATCCAAGTTTGTTCCCATGTTTAACGAGAATTGACACTTCTAAGTATAATGATAATGTAATTATAATGCAATAATAATGAAATAATAATGTTGGATAACGTAATAGTGATGTAATAATAATAAATAATAATGAATATAAGAATAATAAATAATATTGTAATAAAATAAAAAACAATAACGTCAGAATAATGTAATACATGTAATAATATGATATTAAATAATAATGTAAATAGAACAGAATAGAGTAATGATATTGTTGGTCAGAACTTGCAAAGTTATCTCAGGACAGAATAAAGTGCAAATCCCGTGTGTGTGGCCTATACCCTGCTAATGATATTGTAATCATAAATAACAATGTAATGATAGTGTAAGAAGTGAACAAAACAAATGTCAAACTACTTTTTATCATTAAACAGAAGTCATCAGCTTATGATGCCTTGCATTCCGCCACCTATTCTCTATACATGCCAATGTGCAAACATATCACAAACATACAAAATGACAAATATAAAATGGGGGCTGCCGAGAAGCAAACAGAGTAAGTCAGAAAATGCGCAGTATGGGAGAATGCTTCCAATAACATTAGAACGCCACAAAACAAAACAACCCTAGACGTATCGACAATTTCTGTCTTCAAAAGGAAACAAAAACCACAACATTTCCTCCTTCTTTCTCTTTTACTGTTGATCTAATTGTTGTGGTTTTTGCTTCCCTTTGAAGACAGAAATTGTCGATACGTCTGGTGTTGAAAAATGACACGAATTTTCTAGAACAGCGCTCATTTCCAAACACGTTAATAATAGTTTATGTGGGTTAGAAATATATTACTTCGACTCTAGATCTATACATGATGTATATATTTCATCAATGTGATTCATTTAGGATGTCACATAAACAACCGGATATAAATCAGTAAAACAGTTTTTGTTCCTCAAAGAGTTAACGTCGGTGTTCCGGTCCTGGATGCTCGCAGGTCCGATATCGCCGATGGAGTCAGTGATAGAGAGTACCCCAAAAGGATTTACACATCTTCATTTACAAAGGGGAATGGCCCTACAGCTGATTAGATGCATTCTCGGAAAATCAAATCAAGTCAAGATCGACTTGACTTACTTGAAATAATCCTCTTCGTTCCTGGAGAAGCAAAGGGCTTCAACCACGGCATCCTTAGAAAAGCCCGCCACCGCCGCTGTCGCCATCACCACGACTACCACCACCACTACCACCACCACTACCACCACTACACTACTACTACCACTACCACTACCAATACCACCACCACTACCAATACCACCACCACCACTACCACTACACTACTACCACTACCACTACCAATACCACCACCACCACTACCACTACCACCACCACCACTACTACTGCCACTACTACTACCACTACCGCTACCACCAACACCACCAACACCACTACCGACCACAACCGGCATTACTACCACACCACAATTAAAGTCCCCACCACTTCCACCAACAATATCACCCCCATCCTTACCCCCATCAACACTGACACCACTACCACCACAACCCCCACCCCCAACATCACTACCGCCACCACCAACAACAATGTCATCCCCATCCTTACTCCCATCAACACCGATACCACTACCGCCACAACCCCTATCCCCAACACCACCACTACTGCTACCACCAATCCTACAAGAAGCCGTTTCCACGTTCCCAGAAAACTGACGTAAAACCTCTTCTTTTCTTCCCACGACTTTTCATTCACACATTTGTCCAATTTCCCCCCGCACTTTCGCACCTTTTAACACCTATTCCAGTCCGTTTTGTGAGCATCTGTTTTCCAAGAATTGAGACTTAACAAAAGATCATCTTTGTCGAAAACGCACACATACGATTGGTACAGTTTTAACTTTGAAACTTGAAAACAAAACTTCCCTTTGAGTCTTCAGACTTGCTTTCTCTCTGCTTTATTTTCTTGGACTCCTGGAGATGATGATGATGATGATTATTATTATTATTATTATTATTATTATTATTATTATTATTATTATTATTATTATTATTA
>JBDFRD010081065.1:0-13807 GCA_039654405.1 Bullina lineata
AGAGAGAGAGAGAGAGAGAGAGAGAGAGAGAGAGAGAGAGAGAGAGAGAGAGAGAGAGACAGACAGACAGAAAGAGGGGGAAAAATACAAGACAAGTGTTCTGATTTAATGCTTTTCTGAGGTTACTACTGGAAATCATCTGTAAACATACAAATACACATACTGAACAGATGTTTTTGCTCTTCTCATACACTTCCAGAAAAACAATGCAAACATTCAAAAATTTTACAAACAAATCTGACTTCTGTACAAACTGACAAGTTTGCAATAATAACATTATACTTCTTCAAACATTAAAAAAAAAAAAAGGGACATAAATATTTTCTCATCGCCTCTCACGATGTCGAGTTCTCTCTCTGTCTCCTCTATCACTGTCACGTCTCTCGTAATCCCGTTCACTGCGATGATGGTCTCGGTCTCTCTCTCTTTCCCTGCCTCGTTCATGGTCCCGATGACTGCGACTTTCTTCACGACTTCGATGCTTAGAGCTCATTGCACTAGTCCGTCGTAGGAAATCGTCCACATCGCGTTCATACTAAAATGAACCAAAGAAATTTGTTTTGTTTTATCAGAATTTCAAGGCTCAAGATAGCATTTCCTCAATAAGCTGATACAACCCTTAACATACGAAATGTAATTATTTCATATCACCTATCATTTAATGAAGTAATTCAATGGAAGCAAACAACAAAAAAAACCTATTATTGCTACACAGAACCCATATTATAAATGCTGACCAAAAAAAAAAAAAACCCAACCAAAACAAAGAGACCAAAAAAAAAAAAAAACCCAATGCCACTATCATTCATCAAGTGATTTAATGAAAGCAAACAAAACTAAACAAAACAAAACCAAATCAAGTCTACCACATTTTAAGTGTTCCCCATCAAATCTGTTGATATCTGGGGCAAAAAAATAGTAACAAAACACATTGGTGACCTGACGAAAGCAACTGAGGATAAACGTACCGATCTCTTGCTTGCTGCCTCCCTGCTGCTCTGGCTCTGGTGACTTCCATAGTCCGCAGGACCCATGTTATGATAGCCTCCCCTTGGAGGGCGCTCAAACTGTGGGTTGTAGCCAGCTTGCTCAAAGAAGCCAGGGGGCTGCAGAAGGGAACACAAGACATTTTATCCTGATGAAGGTCTCCATGCATCTTCCATTTTGCCCAATCTCTTACCCATGAACTGTCTGTTTGTAGATGTCAACAGGACTACAGTGAGCCTTTCTTTCACTTCATGGTGCAGACAATATAAAAAATCAAAGATCATGAGTACTGAAAGGGAAGCAAGATTTTCTCATACACTGAAGTACAACAATAGTCTGTTGAGATAGGATGTTATAAATTAACACAAGTCAGAGCATTAACAAAATACTCACAGGTCCAAAGTGTGCCATGGGATGAGGAGGTGGCGGCCTCTGATTGAATTCTCTCATGTAATCTGTATAGGACTGGGGGGAAATAATGTAGAAGGTAAAAGTTAAAGTTTTAGAATACACCCAGGAACATCCTTTCTACACTTTACACACCATGCATTTCTCATTTCGATAGCAGATACTTTTTTCATCTCACTTCTCAAAGCTGTAGCAATCCAAGCACAATTCAATTGCAAATATGTAAACAAACATCAAGTAATCATGCCTTTTTTAAGAACTGTGAACAAGTTTCAGATTATTAATTTGATGACATTGATGATTATCTATTATAATGGGGACTGAATATTGAAGAAAAGACACACTCCAGGGTTAATACAAACATGAAAAGACAAAATTCAAGACTTTTTCAAGACCTTTTCAAGTCTGCAAAAACAAAATCCAAGACCACCATGGGAAACTATTTGCAGCGCGTAACAACTGAGAACTGACATATGTCAGTTACAATTACATTACACTAAATTTGCATGCTGCAGAACCTGAAGAAAAATTAGTACAAAGACACGAAAGAAACTTGTTTACTGGGAGCGCGATTTGGTTTCGTCAACAGCGAACCGGGCGCAGCTTTGCCGATTTTTTTCATGACTGTCATGACTCCAACTGCCCACTATCGGCGATTACTGCCAAATTCAAGACTTTTTCAAGACCTTCCACCGTTCTAGTCAAAAAATGGCCATTTTTCCAGACTTTTTCAAGTCTTAAATGAGCCATCTGACTTTCAAGACTTCAAGACCCGCTTACGGACCCTGCACCCAGAAACCTGTTTTTTCAAAAACAGTCCTTATTTTGCTTGCTCTTAAAACATTATAACATCAACAGAAAATTGAAAAACATTGTAGAGATAATCATCTTAATTTGTAATTCACTTTTTGCTCTTCAAGACAATGCACTGTAAATTTTGAAGTTACAGGGCCAAAATCAAGGCTTAAAAGTGAAAAACCAGAGACAACAGAATAAAACCAATAAACCAAGTGTATGAAATCAAAAAGATAAAAAGGAAGACAGGGCCACACAGTGCCACAGATATCACAAACACAACTTGTCAGACTCGGAGAATGTTTACAAAGTGGTTCCTCTGAGTAGTCGGAGACTTTTTCGCCACTATGGAAGGAAATGAATTTACTAAATGTATGATCAGCGCAAAGTATTTTTAACTCACTCCGTTCAAAAATGTTTCTCTTCTCACTCCAGCGTAGCGGGGCGATCTGAGAAAAAAAATACAAAAATGGTGTTGTTATTAATTTATAATATAATAAGATGGAAACCTGTCTATACACATTTTTAGCAAAAAAAGATTACATTTTTTTAGTGAAATTTCAGTTCCAGCTAAAAAAATTGAAGATGGTTGTTAGTCAGTATCTGCTTAAACTTAAGGCAGGTTTCACAGAATGTCAGCGCCATCTTTATACTTTCACTTTCATTATTATCTTGTATGAAGGCAGACCCGATTCCTCTAAAATGGACCAATAGGACAATGTTTGGATTCTGACTGAGAATGTTAAACTTCAACATCTTATCGTTCATATGTGACAATATGCTTTGGCTTTGTCGTTTATTCTCATTAATGATTTTGAAAGACTCCATTAAATGTTGGGTACTTTTAACACTACTCGCAAATTTTCCCAAATTTAAGTTGTGAGACATTCACTTATTTTTTTATTCAGCTCATAATATATCTCTCAAAATAAGGTTATAACATATAATATAACCAATACTATTACATTTCGAATTACATTTAAATATAACTTCCGACCTTTCTATTTGTATGCATATTTCAAAATTGGCAAAAACACATTTAAGTACCTATAAATTTGAGAGAAAACACCATGTTCTTTTTGGTGTTGGTTCACAGTCAAACCTGTCTGTCATTTTCAAATTTTTCTTTTTTTATTAATTTATGGAACGCACCTTGCACGTGTCAAAGGTAAAGTCTTGACGGCAGTGTTCCGATTTAAATTGATCTACCACTTAAAATGTGATTTAAAAAGCTGCAAAATATGCTTTCTTTCACAATCTGAATGAAATCCATTATTTCATGACAGCAAAAAATCGTCGCCTCAAGTTTACAAGTGTCGTATGTCCACAGATCATTTTTAAAGAAAGGCTTTAAAAATTTGAATGCTGTCAACTTCAAATCATGGTGGTGGTTGTGGAAACCTAGTTTTTCAGCTCCCTCTGCATCATGTACTGGTACCGTACAGGTTTCAACTTTTGTGTAGATAGATACAATAAATGGAAATGAAGGCTATTGGTGGCCTTAACTTGGATTTCCTTAAAATGGACATACGATACGTGTAAACAGAGGCGACGAAATAGCTCTGTCAATTCTGACTTCACGAATCCGAAAAGGACTGCATGTGTTCCATTTTGTTCTAACTTTAAAACTGTCATGAATTATAAAAAAAATGGAGGATGAAGCTTTTATATTTGTAGACAAGGATCTGTTACAAACTGTAAGAACTGGCATCATGTAAAATAAGAAAACAGAGAGAACCTATTTCAGTTAGAGTTTTAACGAACTCACCTATCCATCCGCCTATCCTTGTAAAATGCTGAAAAACAAAACAATGTACTTTTAGAGGACACTCACTTCTTGTATTTTCTCAGTATTCAGTAAAAAGATACAATCATTCATTTCAATGTTTTTTTTCAAGCTAAAGCATCAAATCATACTAACTGCTCAGGTGGTAAAAAAAAATCTTCCCTCAGCTTCTTTCATGAAATTCAGCTGCGATAACATTTACATGACAGCTTTTGTCAACAATCAGATAAAATGCTATTATACCAGAATACTATTGACAAGCCTTCAACCCAACTTACGCTCTCTGTCATAATTCCCTCGGCTGCGTTTACTCCGAGGGGGTCCATCAAAATACTCTTCTCTATTTGGTCGTCGTCTAATGAGTGGCAGAATTTAGGAGAATTAGTTATTTATCAATTTTTTTAAAACATCATGATGACATGATAAAGCCGTAGATTTAAAAAAAAAATTGAGTTGTAAGCCTGAAAATGATCAGTTACATAAAGGCAATGGTGTTCGATACAAGGACGTAAACTGAACAAGTCTACAGAAAAAAAAAAAATGCAAACAATAGTAAAACAGAAACAAAACACAGCAACGTTACAAGGAAATACATGTACACTGATATGTGTGGTGATACGACACAACAATAACATGCAAAGCTACAAAACAAAAAAATGGTAAATGGTGCTGTGTTGAGCATGCTCAGCAGAACTTCAGATAATGTGGAAAAGTATGTACCTAAAATATTGCTGGCAAGTCAAAGTCATGTTTCATGATCAAATTGACTTGATTATCCATGTGTGTTGCACACCATTGACTATTTTAAAAACAATGAAAAATTTAATTGGTCAAATTACAAAAGTTTCTTTTTTTTTTTTAGTTCCAATGAGTAGCTCAATACTAGTTCTTGTTCAGCTAAAAACTGTTAACAAAGGCATAATATGACCATAAAAAGAAATCAACCCAAATTTGCAAGCCAGAAAGCCAGAAGAAAAGAAACCAAAAATGCCTGAGCAGAATGGAACAAAAAAGTCTGAAACAAAAACAAAAACAAAAAACACAAAAAATTATTACATTTGGACTTCATTTCAGACATTGAGAGAGATCATTTTTTCCATGACGGCTAGCATGCTATGGTAGTGCAATTTAGAAAGTTATAATTACACTTTTAAAAAAATGAATGAAAAATTAAAGCCCACACTATAATGACATTTTAGCTTTTATTATTTTATACGTATTCTTTCCTCTTCTTCTTTTATCTATATAATATTTTTTTCCATGCAGGTAAAAAAAATGGAAAATGGTATTATAATATAATATTGTGTTAAAGGATCTAGTATTCAGTCTCAGAATTACAGTCGAGCACGGAAAATTCGAACTCGTCAGGGATTGGAAATAGTGTTCGAGATATCTGTGATTAGTTATTTCCGTGAAGACACTTGTAATAGAGAGAAATAAAGAAAAAAACAAGGTAGGCAATAGAACATGGCCCGGGCTTGTTGGAACCAAACAAACAAAGCCTTCTCGATAGCTTCAAACTCTACCCTGCGTTGCTTCATACTGTTCGGTTGGCATCTCTCGCGAATACTGTTGATTTTGTCACGATTTTTGATGAAGGTTGACAATGTTGACTTTTGATTTTCAAACTGTTTACAAATTTCAGTTTTGCTCTATGTGTTTTCTGTTCGACGAGAGCTACAATCTCACGTTTCTTTTCTAAAATTAGTCAGTTTAGTTTTACTTTTTCAGTGGACAAATGAATCGATATTACTTGTGAGCAATTAGTCGTGTGATACAGTGCAAACTAGGCCACTTCTGCGCATTACATTAGCTAGGCTAAAAACACATGTCAAACAATGCTGCACGGCTGCTTTCCTCACTCCCCCACTGCGATCCCAACACCCCTGACCCACCCGTTCCAAGTGAAAGCCACCCTGCACACATGGTTTGTCGAAAGATGGGTTAACCGGCTGAACAAAAAGCCTTTTCTGTCGATGAAAACCTAAGGGCAAAGTCCAACAACCACACGGATTGATTCGAGATACACGTGTTGAGTGTTCGAGGAGAATTCTGTGTCGTCAATACAAAGAAAAGATAAGGGCTTAAATGGGGCTGAAAATTATGTTCGGCATATCCGTGAATTTCAGATTTCCGTGTTCGAGATAACTGGACTCTACTGTAACAGTTTAGTTTCCCCTTTCTTTTCCACAAAACTTTTCAGCTAGGCAAGACTTGGTGATTGAACTTCACAATTTTTGATGTCGTCACTTGTTCTTTTCTTTACCAAACAAGCAAACAAAACAAAACTCCAGTTTTATCTAAATTCGTCAAAGGTGAAATATGTGCTTCTCTTTGGGCAGCCCCATCCAATTTTCACCAAAATAATCTGAATATCTTTCCTCAATAACAAAAGTACCAGGCTTGTCGAATAATTTTTTGCACTCTTTATGTGGTAAAGAATTCAGTCTTACACAGTCCATGTAACATTGGGTTCAGTGGGTTTAACAAAATATACACTGCATCTTTGTCTTAGAGCTGAGTATTCTGTTCTCCAATTTAATGTATTATAACTTTTCTGTATTGTCTGGGGGCGAATCATTAACAAGGAAAAAATTCTGAAGAAATGGGAACACTTACAAGATGAGTTTGTGCTGAAATCTGTCTTGTGTACACGTTTTCTCTCTTATACTTTACTTAAAGATCAATTTTCTTTGTTAAAAAATAGTAATTTTACTAAGAACAAACATTTTCCTTAAAGCCAAAGCACAGATCAACTGGGTTTTTTTTTCCTATCACTTTATCACAATTAAGAATACTCCACTTCAACTATAATGCAAGTCAGTCAATTGAAGTTAGACAGTATGTAATCAATATACTACCAAAAAAGATCCCAATTAAATATCCTTCATAACGACTTTGAATTGAGGTTTAATGCCCGTGCCCCATTCAAATAATGTCTTTTTAATCTGTATATTATATTGACTAAATGTTTAAAAGACAATGTATGAAAGAATGAAATAATGAGGCTGCAGTCACTTTTAGATTACAAAATTAATAGAATAAAACTACATAAATACAGAACCCAGTTTGCAGGCAATAGATGATGATGCTAAACTACTTCAGACAATTGCACCACATACTTCATATCAAGCCCCTTTAAAACAAATCTTGATTTTGTGACAAGTGCTTCAAAACAAGGCCAACTCTTTAAAAAAAAAATTCTGTAAATGTGAATGATGAACTGGGTGGAAGCAAATCTTTGAATTTGGTGCAAAATCATTGTGGGGAGTCTATGATTAATGTGACTTAAACCTAAATTGATTATTTTTAAAAGAAAACAAAAAGAACTTAAATAATCCTGTCGCCAGAAGAGGTTTCAAGAATATAAATAAGGGAGGAGTTGGTGATAAAAGAGTGGAGGGAAAAATGGAACAATGAAATGAAGGAAAAAGGAAATGAGAAGAATACATGACACAGAAAAGAAGGTTTAAAAAAAACCCAACGATAGAAACAACAAAGGGTCAAGACTTTCAAACATATCCCGGAAAGCTCTATAATTAAAAACCCACAGTAGAGAGAGATAGAAAGAAGGTAAGTAAAAGGACCATTTAAACTTTCTCCTGTTTCAAACTTCACAGACAAGAGAAATTGAAAATAAAACTACATGTATAAAATGTCACTCTTACATTTAAAAACAGGCATGAGGAAGACTTACTTTTCAGTTTCAAATGTTTATAAGTAATTGTTGAATTGAGAAACTGGGAAATTCAAAAAGATTAAAAATGATTCTACACCATTCAAAGATTCTACGATGAACCTTTCCTGTCGGACCACTAAGTCTAAAATAAACCTACTATACAAAATGTCTTTTTTTTTTTTTTTTTAACCAAATTTTACCATGCTAACATTTAACATTTCCATCCATTACAATCTGTTACCAAAAAAAGTGTTCTCTACAACTTTTTAAGGGTCACGGCCAATCGTGACAAATAAATATTATATAACAAAAATAACAACTGAGCCATACAAGGTAGTGACAGTCATAGTTTACATTTCAACGTATTTTTACTAATTTCAACAGTCTATTTTCAATTATTTTGGCATCAGTTTTTGTGAAGCTAGTCACACTTTTATTTGGTTCACTGAAATGTGATACGCCCATCAGTACTCCTTCAACACAACAATAACTTTTAATCACTAACTACTGACAGTCAATTTTTGTGAAAACATCAAGCTGAAAATGGGAGATTTTTGGAAACTTTCTGGCAACTTAAATATCTGCTACTGGCTAAATAATCTTATTTGACATGCATTCACAAGACCTTGAACATTATCTCACACGTTTTTATAGAAGAAAAGAAGAAAAAAATGACAATGGAAGAAGACAGAGAACAGAGCCGATCATTTAAGTAACATTATGAGGAAATGGTTGAAAAGACTCCGAAATCATACAAATTGGTCGTAGACCCTGAAACTGGAAAAACATTAGTAAAAGGGCACAGTAATGAAGCAGACACACACACACAAAAGCTTGGTATCTGGTAGAGTATGGTTATTGCTTCATGCGAAAAACAGCAACAAAAACTCAGTATGAGTATGAGCACTATGAGTGAAAGAGTAGAATTAAAAAAAAAAAAAATAGACAGCATGTAAGGAAAAGATAAAAAAAAAAAAAAAATTCCATGCTATAAGCTTCAAACAACAACAAAAAAAAAATTAGTTTGAAGAGATGTAAAGAAAGATCATAAATATATATTATACAGAGAAAATAACAGAATTAGTTAATTACTAATAAAGTAGCACAGCTTTCCTCTAATTTATGCTTATAATGAGGATATCATGAATACTGATGAAGAAGGTGATTAAATTAAATGATGGAGACAGAACTGGTAAAGAATAAATGAACAGTTGCACCAGTGTAATAATTAGAGCAAAGTGGCAAAACAAATTAACTGCTCTGTCACAGACAAAACAAAACAAGAAAGGACTTTCAAGCATTTATAAAATGTTGACACAGAAGAACAAAACAAATGAATGATCAATACCACAAACACAAACACAGAACATACCAAGGTGCTAAGCATACCATCCACTCAGCAAGCTTGATTTTACTCCAACTCAGTCAGAAAATACGATAGCGTCCTTTTTTTTCTTAAATTAATACAAACCACCAACCCTTTGAGGCAGCACTTGAAGAGATAAACTGCCATATAATAAACTTTCTATTGACCAATTGTCCATTGGAAACAGCCTGCGTCAACATCAGTCTTTGTAACTTGGAATATTTTATCTTCTAGTCCTTATACATTGCACCGAGCTGTGTTTAAATCCATTACGAACCACGATTCCAGGAGAATAATTTGATGATCAATATGAATTTGACTGGTGATAGTCCCATTTTATTATATAAGAAAAATGAAGTCCATTGAAAGGTCCATTAGATGGGAAGAAACAGGGTCCGAATAACGGGGAAAAGCACGGTAAGTTCTTGTATTCGACTAGGTCCATGGAAGCAAATGCACATTAATTTTTTTAAATTCTTTTGACTAATTTTGGTTTTGAAGGAAACAAAAGACTTTTTTTTTGACGTATGTTTCAGTGCAAAATGCACCCCTAGTTTAGCTGAGCATGGAAATACCTATGGTAATTGCTGCTACTGCTTGCCAACTTTCAAAACTTTGCTCAGAACAACACTGAAAACAGATTGTAAGGCACCAAAAGCCATAAAGGGTGCGAATAACATGGACTAACGACATCCATCAAATGCAAGTTGGCCAGTGCAGGTACATTTAGCACATGTGACCAGACTGGGCAGACAATAGAAGCACACATCCAGACATTGTGCTCGTAATGGGAACAATTTATATTCAGATGTCCTTCCAAATTGTGAATAAAGTTTAGAATTTGCACAGCCATGTGTGTTCTTTTCACATCACTACTAAATAATTAATGATATTTTATCACTCAAATTAGGATTTATGAGTCTCTCTTCCATTTTTAACGATCTGTCCATATTTTCATTGATTTTATTTAAGAAAGTGCAATTTCTTCTTTTTTTTTTCCGTTTCAATTTCAAAGCTTTCACGTCCATTTTTGTTTTATTCTTATGGCTCTTAACCATACTATTTTCAATGTCCATTTCAAATTCTGAATCACTGCACATCTGAATGTCCTGATTTTTGGCTTTTCATGGCGACATGAAGCCCTACATGAAATCCTCAGGGCTAATATACTGGCTAAGGCAGTAGATTCCCACTTGCAAACCACACAATGACACAGTCCACCCTGGCTTCACTAAAATAGCCAGAATCCGATGGCAGAAAAAGTCCATTCCTTATGGAAAAGTTCTGGGTGTGATTCACCATCACTGAGCTCTTTCCATCATTTCACAACAATCCATCTATAAAAAAAAAATACACAACACAAATCTATTGGTTATCGATTAGTCTGTCTGTGTGTCCCCTTTTCTAGAGATTTATCCACCAAACGGAACAACTCATCAACGCTTCTTTTTCAAATACTTCAGATTCAGTTTAAATGTCTACAATCTTTTTTTTACAAAAAGTATTTATTGAATACTGCTTATCTATAACATGTGTGTGCTTGAGTGTGTGAGTGTATGCAACTTATTCCCTCGAGAGAAATCGATCTCAATTTTCCGCAATGATGCATGTGGAGAGGAAGCACGCGCATATCCACAGCCAAACCCCCTGTAATTAAACACAGCTCAGATACTGGATGCTGCCCCACACAGGTCGAGAGTTCACGGTCACAACAGCCTAGGGCAGAACGGATCCAGCTCAGCCTCCTAACCTCGTATATTCAGGAGGCCCTGACCCCGGGCCTAGTCGCCGGGGAGGTATGAGACGGGGTCCGCCACTTTCTCGTAGTCCGCGTTCAGAGCGCATGTGGGATTTTCTGGCTTTCCGGACGGTGTCCGAGAGGTCCAAGTTTTCGTCAGGGGGGAAAAGCTTGCATAGGCTCTCTCCACAACGAGGTTCGATCTCCTAGGAAAGTGGAAAAGAGAAAAATGAGTTATTCCAGGTAGGTTCGTATTAGCAATGCAATATGTTTTCAGAATGGCAATGTAAACTCTTAAAAATGTACCAATATGTAGTAGTAGCGATACACTTATCAGAGAACATTTTCCTACATAAGCCATGCCTTTTTAGAATGTTTTGATTCCCCTGACAAATAAATGTGCATTAGCCAACTCTCAGACAATATTTTTGACAGCCAGTAAGCGTTTGTGACTATCAAATAGCACATCCCATAGAACTACAGGGAAGGGGTGCTTTGAAAAGTATTCATTCAGAAAAAGGAAGGAGAGGGTGATAAAAATAAACATCTCAAGTTACAGGACTGAAAAGTGTGGAGCTTGATTGGAGGGGTATGTACATTGTCCCACTATGACAGCTTATCAGAATGTATTTCATGTGACCCCCTGCCCCTAATAAATACAATAACTGAGTCATAGTTTAATTCTAATTAATATTTTCGCAAAAATCTTATTTTGTAAACTTTCAGAAAATGCAAGCTTAAACTCCACCATCATGATGTCAACTTTTCAGAAGATTGTTTTCGACAAAAACCCTTTACAACAAAACAAGAAAACCAGCATACAAGGACATGCCAATACATTGCACTCACCTGGCCATCTCTGCCTATCTTAACTCGTTTGTTATCATTCCAGGCGTTGAAGAGGTGGTTTGTTTTGGTGAACTCCAAGTCCCTCCTGCCAAACAACCAGAATTATGGGAAAAGAAAGTTAATCCAGGAAGCACAGTAGAGAACGAAACAGGTTTAGATGTCAAAAAATTAAAATCAATACACAAGCATCTTGTCTAGGACTCATTTTAACCCTTTCCTGTCTTAGTATCCAGCCAGCTCTGCCCCAATGAAATACAAACAAAAGGGACATTATACCATGACTGTTGTCATCACCATTCTCATTGTCACTCTCCCTATCATCACTGTCATTGTTCTCATTGTAAAATGAGATTCGGTGGTTACTACATCGACGTCCGATTCATCGTCATTTTCAAGTGTGTTGCTGTTAGGATCATGTTCATCATCAATTTCTTCATGAAAACCATATAAATTCGTCATAGGTAACGCCTCCGGCATCACGATACAGGCGAAGTATGTCCTCCATGTCTTGAAATGAACGCTACTTTCAAAAAATCACTAAAAATAAAGTTCTAACCTGATTTTTATTCTGTTTTCAATAAAAAAGATTTCCAACTTCCGCCCTTTAGCGGATCTCGTTTTACTACGCTGCAAAGCACACATATGTAGAACGCAAGAAGAAAACGACTAGTACCAAACAGGCGATTTCGGAATCAGAAGATATTTGATAGGGACATGAGTTCCAGTCGATTTCAGGTGCTGTAGACAGGATTGGGTTAAAACAATACATTGGGTAATTGCTCCATGGGTCTTAGTATAAGCTCTGAGGACAATTACTTACGACAAATGAACCATTGACGACCTGTGCAACTAGAAGTGAAATCAGCAAATACTTATTAATTTTTTTCTTACTTTTACCAAAACAAAGACCTTACCTGCTAATCCAATCCAACTTAAAGACACCGCTGAGAGCTCTTGAGGTCATGCCAGGAGGCAGCACCCATCGAATTGGTGGGTGATCTTTTGTGGACTCTTCTCCTAACCTAGCATAGCCTAGTTGAATATGAAGAACAGCATTATTACAAAGAGGACTTCATGTGGTAGGACATTAACTTTTTACGCTACTTGTCGATCTAATTGACCTGTATGTGTAGCAAAAAATTGATGACAACTTTAATAAAGAAAATTAAACCATGAGACTCCTTGTATTCTTCTATCATCCATTTCTACATGTTGTGTTGTAATTCATTTTGGTTGTACTTGTGACTGTTTTTTTTTTTTAATAATTTTTTTCCCCAAACATTATCAAACAACCACACTTCACTCGTTCAGAACACATGGGGCCGATTTGACCCAAAGAGTTCCAAAGAGGAATTTATTGGAAACCGCACATTTGCAACAAGTGGGTCAAACAGACCTAATGAATCACATAGAAGAAATGTGAGTCAGTGGGTAAGAAAGACCCACGAGTGGCGGATATAACTTTTAATTAACGATTGTCGGTAAAGGTTAAACAAAGTTACAGCCAACTGAAAGCCATGTCCTCACTGTTCAATAACTGATGGCTTTCAGTTCAAAATCACAAACCTCCTGAGTCTGCTGAAGCTTGGAGGACAGTTCTCGTGATGTGTGGTCGAACTTTTGCTGAATCAGATTATTTGAGTCCTGGAGAAGGCAAATAAACAATGGGAGTTAGGACTTTGAAACTCTTCATTTTGTTTGGTTTTTTGAAACTCTTCATTTGGTTTTGGTTTTGTTTTTCTAAAGTATCCAGACATACAATTCCAAAGAACTGTACTTATATCACACTGCTTCAAAGACCTGCTTGGAGATTATCACCTCAGCCACATGTTGGAATTTTATCAGTCTTTCAGGAAAGACATACCATTAGAAAACAACCCCAAAAAGATTCAATGTTGTATTGCTCTGTTTTGGTCATGGGTTTTTCAGTCTCTGCAAATTTGATAAACAGCTTTTTGTGTGACAGGACTGGTTCCTTGTAAGAACAACACCGTATAATCAGCCACCATACCAATAATTCCGGTTTGCAGATATATTTGAAATCAGAAGCTCTCAGCTAATTGTCAAAGGTGCTCCGTGTCGATACAAACATACAGCAGCAGTAGCAGTAGTAGAAGTTGATGTAGCAGTAGTAGTAGTAGTAGTAGTAGTAGTAGTAGTAGTAGTAGTAGTAGTAGTAGTAGTAGTAGTAGTAGTAGT